>ML683259.1:0-18590 GCA_007922195.1 Podocnemis expansa | reverse complement strand
AGACCCAGTTGCCTTAAGTGTGCTTTATGAGTTCTGTAAGCATTTACAGCACAGCCTGTTGACTTAATTTTGCCCTTTGGGCTACATCAGGGTGTCCTGCCCCCCCTTTTGACTTAACCATGTTCTCTGTCATTAATTTTGGTTTACTAAAACCCTATTTGGTTTAATTGTGCCTCCCTCGTGGCTGTTAAGCTCTACTGCAGACTCTGTTGCCTTAAGTGTCTATTATGGGTTCTCTCAGCTGCTACTGCACAGCCTCTTGATTTAATTTTGCCCTCTGGGATACATCAGGGTTTCCTCCACCCCCTTTTGTCTTCACTGTGTTCTCCGGCATCCATTTTGGTTTACTATAACCCATTTTTGGCTTAATTGTGCCAGCTGGTGGCCATTGAGCTATATGGCAGACCCATTTGCCTTTAGGGTGCTGTATGGGTTCTGTAAGCGTTTACTACACAGCCACGTGACTTAATTGTGCCCTCGGGTATATCAGGGTGTTTTGCATCCCCCTTTGGCCTTAACTGTGTTCTCCGGCATCCATTTAGCTTTACTATAATGGCATTTTGTTTAACTGTCCCTCCCTTGTACCCATTAAACTCTACTGCAGACCCAGTTGTCCTAAGTATGCTGTATGTCTTCTAAAAGTGTTTACAGCACAGCCACTTGACTTAATTAAGTTGCCGGGGTAAATCACGGTGTCCTGCACTCCCTTTTGCCATAACTGTGTTCTCCGGCATCCATTTGGGTTTACCATAACCCATTTTTAGCTTCATTGTGCCTTCTGGTGGCCATTGAGCTCTACTGAAGACTCAGTTGACTGAAGTGTGCTGTATGGGTTTTGCAAGCATTTACTGCACAGCCACTTGACTTAATTGTGCCCTCTGGGGTACATTAGGGTGTCCTGCACCACCTTTAGCCTTAACCGTGTTGTCCGCCGTTAATTTAGGTTTACTTTAACCATATTTGTTTTTATTCTGACTCCCTAGTGCCCATTAAGCTCTACTGCAGAGTCAGTTGCCTTACGTGTGCTGTGTGGGTTCTATAAGCGTTTACTGTACAGCCACTTGACTTAATTGTGGCTTATCATGTAAATCAGGGTGTCCTGCACCCCCTTTTGCCTTTACAGTGTACTTCAGCGTCCATTTGGGTTTACTCTAACGCTATCTGTTTTAATTGTGAATCCGTGGTGGCCACCATCTCTATTGAAGACCTGTGGTGGTTTGGACTACCTAGTGTCATTGGGGTTGTCATAGTGATAAATGGGAGAGTCATTTAGGTGCTAGGAAAACCTGTCTGTCTCCTCTCTCTCTCTCAGTTCTCTTTCAATAAAGACTTCTTATACAGCTCTGAATATGCTGTCCTCTTTACTGGATTATAATTTCCCTTAAAACTCTACATCTGGTGACAAGGATGGGATGTGTGATGGAGTGGCTATCCTCAACAATCCTGGCAACTTTCGAAAACCAGAATACAATGTAAGAAGCAAAACTTTATTTTATTGCTTGCATGGGGGTTGGGTTGTAGCTGTGAAAGCTGATCTGTTTGCCTAAGTGCTAGCTGGCTATTCTGAAAGCTGATCTGCCTGTTGTTAAGCACAAGGAAGAGATAAGGCTGGCTGGCTAGTCTGGAAGCTGATCTGCCTGCTGTTAAGAGAAGAGACAAACAATAACCACAAGAGGGCATCATGGCTTTACTTACTACAACCTTTGAAGCATATGAGCGTTCAGCAGATTCCTGGCAGACATATACAACCCGATTTCAAAATTTTGTAATACCAAACGACATAACTGATGTGAAGAAGGTACCAGTTTTTCTAATAGTCATTGGACTTAAGACTTATAATTTGCTATGTGATTTGCTTTATCCGGAGAAGCCAGAGCAGAAACCTTATGGGGACCTAGTGGAAGTTTTGGGAGTACATTTTTCCCCAAAGCCACTAGTAATTGCAGAGAGGTATAGGTTCTACCAAAGAAACCAAGGTGAAGGTGAATCAGTTTTACAGGTTATAGCAGCTCTGCGGAAGCTGGCAGCACACTGTGACTTCAAGAACATGTTAGAGGAAATGCTGCGTGACAGGCTGGTGTGTGGCCTGCACAGTGAATCAACACGAAAACACCTATTGACTGAAGGTCAACTCACCTTGCAGAAGGCTGTGGAAATTGCAGTCTCCATGGAACGCGTCACCCAAGACATGCAACAGATCGGGGTCAGTGTCCGTAAAGTATCCCTACAACCTGCCCCCAGGGCACCGGGGAGACAAGAATGTTACCGGTGCAGGAAGCAGGACCACCTCACATCTGAGTGCTGGTTTAAGGAACTATTGTGTCAACAATGTGGTAAGAGAGGGCACATTCAACGTGCCTGCAAACAAAGGAAGGGTGAGCCAAACAGAAGAGGCAGACCTGAGAAAAATGGGCTGTTGGTTTGGCGGACTAAGAGGGAAATTCTGCATGCAGTAGAGCAGAATACAGGTGATCATAGTGACACCCAATTGGAAGATGAAGATTCCCTCCATGTTTTGTCTATAACAGCTGGCCCACGTAAATTCTAGGTAACACCTGTGTTGGAAGGCAAACCTACACGCATGGAACTGGACACTGGTGCAGCAGTTTCATTAGTTTCTAACATTGTGTATGAGAAGGACTTTAGACATCTGCCACTTAAGCCGACAGTAGTCGTTTTGAAGACATAGACTGGAGAGACTGTTCCCCTGTTGGGTACTATTGATGTGAAAGTAGAACTCAATGGACAGACCATAAAGCTACCACTGTTTGTGATAGAGGGGAATTACCCAGCCCTAATGGGAAGATCTTGGATCAGGAAAATCCAACTCGATTGGTCACAAGTGCATCAATTGACTAAAGAAGAAATGACTCTAGCAGCGGTACTAACGAAACATGCTGTTGTTTTCGGTGAAGACTTAGGCAGTATGAAGGGAATCACTGTGAAATTAAATATAAAGCCTGATTGCCAACCAAAATGTTTGAAGGCCAGGATGGTGCCATTTGCCATCAGACCCAAGGTGGAAGAAAACTTGGAGCGGTAAGTCCAAGAGGAAGTCTTGGTGCTAGTTACTCACAGCCAGTGGGCGACACCCATTGTCCCAATAGTGAAGAAGGATGGCTCCATTCAGATTTGTGGAGATTTCAAGGTCACTGTCAACCCAGTGTTATGTGCAGAACAATACCCTCTTCCCCTCATTGAGGACATCTTTGCAGGTTTGGCTGGAAGACAAAAATTTAGCAAGATTGATTTGAATCAAGCGTACTTACAGATGCATGTTGAAGAAGAATCTCAAGAATTGTTGACAATTGTAACACATAAGGGGTTGTAAGATACTGTCATTTACCTTTCGGCATTACTTCAGCCCCAGCTTTGTTCCAAAGGGCAATGGATCAGATTTTGAGTGGTTTATCAGGAGTCCAGTGCTATCTGGATGACATCCTGGTCACGGGCAAACAGGGGAGTTTGCGAGGGAAGGAGTTGGTGCCAGGTGTGTCCTAGGTAAGTGATTGGATTGTGTCTTTTTCCCTACAGGTGATTTGCTGACTGTGTGTTTGTGTCTTTTTCCCTCCAGGTGATTTGCTTGTCTCTTTTTCCCTACAGGTGATTGCTCTTAGTTGTGGGACTGTGCCTGTGTGATTGGGTGGGGGCTGTTTGCACCATTGTTCCCTGATCCCCTTTAATCACCAGCTTCTAGCTGCCTCTAGCAGCCTTGTGATTGGCCTGCCCCCTGTGTGACTAGCAAGGGGCAAGGGCTGACCTAGGCAGAGAAGGCCTTTAAAAGCCACTGCTAGAGCGACCAGAGGGAGCTTGCAAACAGGGGACAGCAAACAGGGGAGTTTGCGAGGGAGTTGGAGGAGGAGTTTGATGAGGCCAAGATGGTGAAGAGGAGCCATACTGCTGGTGCCAGCACCCCTGCTATTTCCTTTAGCTCTGTTTCTACCCAGACAGACTGTCTGTCCATGGATATCTCCACCCAGACCCTGGTGTGGATTTGCAAGGACTGTGGCCTTCATTTTCCTGCCACTGATGATCAGGCTAGGGAAATGAGCCTATGTGATAGGTGCCTTCTGGTGGCATCTCTTCGGAAACAGGTAGGAGAGCTACAGGAGGAGGTATCACACCTCAGGGGTATCTATGCTCTGGAAAAGTTCCTTGACAGTGTCCATGATGAGACCTGCAAGGAGGAGGTCCCTATCCTTGTACCAAGGGCTACTGCCATAGCTCTGGATATGGTTGGGATGCCTATGACAGAGGGAGGACAGTGGCAGCTGGTCACCTCTGGCAGTAGACAGTGCTCCACACCTGCTCACATCCCACCATCCCTTGTGGTGAGGAACCGTTATGCGGTGCTGGACACGATGCAGGAGGTAGAGGAGATGCCATCCAACCCCAAAGGCTGGGCAGATCACAGCCACCTCACTTAAGAGGAAGCATAGGGTTGTGGTGATTGGGGACTCACTCCTGAGAGGAACGGAGACACCCATCTGTCGCCCTGACAAGGCCTCTAGAGAGGTATGCTGCCTGCCAGGTGCCCGTATCTGAGATGTAACAGAGGGAATGACAAAAATCATCCGCCCCTCAGACTACTACCCCATGCTGCTTATCCATATGGGTACCAATGATACTGCGAGAGGTGATCCTCAGCAGATCAAAGGTGACTTCAGGGCTCTGGGAGCGAGGGTGAAGGAGTTTGGAGCACAGGTGGTGTTCTCCTTGATCCTTCCAGTCAAGGCTAGAGGCCTGAGGAGAGAGAGATGTATCCTAGAGGTGAATGCCTGGCTGCGAAGATGGTGTGGTCAGGAGGGATTTGGCTTCCTTGACCATGGAGTCCTGTTTCAGGACAGAGGATTGATAGGCAGAGATGGCCTTCACCTGTCCAGGAAGGCGAAGAGCATATTTGGGCACCGACTGGCTGACCTAGTGAGGAGGGCTTTAAACTAGGTTCAACAGGGGAAGGAGACCAAAGCCCACAGGTAAGTGAAAATGTGGGTGATCTGGGGGAAGGGATGGAACTTGGGGGGTGCTAGGACTGTAGCACCAGCAATAAAAGAGAAAGTAGTTGGAACATGGCGGGGGAATCAAACAAATGTCTGAAGGGCTCTACTGAAGCCCCAGTATGCAAGGAGAGTGGGAGAGGAGAACTCCTAGAAAAAATGCAAGGAGGCTTATGTAATAGAATTGGAAATCAACATGACAAAATAGGGCAATCGGCCGGGTATCTTAGGTGCCTATACACTAATGCGAGGAGCCTGGGAAATAAGCAAGAAGAATTGGTAATACTAACCCACCCCCCCCCCAAGGGAGACCAGACAGAGCAAGGATCGGACCCTCTGAGCCTGGATTTGGGAAGCTGGCTACAGGTAGCGTGGAGACCCTGGTGAATGGGAGAAAGCTTCACCGTAGCAGACTCCTGGTGGGCTGTGAACAGAGGGGATCCAAGAGGCTTTTCTGGGTTCTCCATGACATCTTGGTGGCAGCGACGGGACGCCCTACAGTGATACCCCACAGTGAGTGACTATCCAGTGCAGTGCTGGCAAGAGGGGGCAGCGGGAAATGGTAACGTTGGTCCCTTTGGAAGCACAGTGTGTGTCTGAGCAGACACAAGGAGCTTTGTGGATCAGCAGGCTCCTGGGGCTCATTTGATGAAGCTGCCCAGCCCAGAGACAGCTGGGGCGTTGTGCAAAGACCTGCATCCCTGACCAAGAGAGGGGTTTCCTCCAGGGTGGTCCAGACAGTCCCTGGAAGGATCCGTGCCCTGGATTTGAATTGGGAGGCAGGGAGGCAGCCAATCGGAGGCCCACTCTGGGGAAACATCCTTCGGCTGGGAGACTGATGGAGAGAGCAGTGAACATGCAAATGTCCTGCACCTGATTGGAAGATGGGGGAAGTGGACTCGGTCCAGAGGGGACCCCCAGGTGTGCTTGGTGAAACCTGATCCTGAGAGCTGGATTCACTGAGAGACACGTTGGTCTCACCTACTGCTGGTGATAACAGTACAACATGGATTACAAGCAGTTGTTAAAACAAGAACTAGTGAACATTAGTAAGTCTCGAGGATTAAAAGTCAGTAGGCTCACCAAGGGGCAGCTCATTGCCCAGCTGGAAGAGAGCGATGGGGACAGAGACAGAGACCCCTCAGTGGTGGGAACCTCCAGGGAGCTCAGAAGTAGCAGCAGTAGCAGCCCTGAACTGCCCCAACAACAAACCCCAGCCAGAGAGGGGCGCAGGCGACGCCAGTCTGCACCAGAGGAGGTGCCCAGAGGAGCTGGGAGCTGCAGCCCAGGGCCCTCTCAGCAGCAGTCCCCAATCCCTAGGGGGCACTCACAGTTCAGTTCCCCCCCAGAAATAAGGTGGCTGGAACTGGAGCTGAGGTGACAGGAGTTACAGGATAAGACAAGACGACGCCAATTTGAGTTAGAAATGAAACAGCTGGAGATGGCAGAGAGAGCGAAAGAGAGACAACATGAGCTGGAGCTGGCCAGACTTAGGAGCCAGGAGGGGGCCCCAATGAACAGTAAGGGCAGAGTCCGAGAGCCCCTTCCTGCTGGACCCCAAAGTACTAAGTTGATGGGTCCCTTTGAGGAGGGAGGGGGCATTGATATCTACCTCACCATCTTTGAGAAAACCTGTAATGTGCATCAGGTGAATCTCGCAGACCAGCTGCGGTATCTGACCCCTCTTCTGGGTCCAAAAGTGATGGAGGTACTCGGTCAGATGGAGGGAGCGGAAACTAGAGATTATGAGCAGTTCAAGCAAGCTCTGCTGCCAAAGTTTTAGCCGACCCCGACATGTACCGGGAGAAACTACGATCTGTGCAGAAAGAGCCAGGGGTGACCTACCTGGAAACCAGCACATTGATAAAGGAGTACCTCTGGAAATGGACTGGCTTGGCTGGGAACACAACCAGGGAAGAAGTGGGGGAACTGCTGGGCCTGGAGCAGTTATATAATATTTGTCCCCCTGACCTGAGGAGGTGGCTGATTGACCGGAAACCCAAGGACCTACGCAGTGCCGGCAGGCTGGCTGATGAGTTTGTGGCCAGCCAGTCAGGGCATGGGCTAGGTCTGAATGGGGGAAGGGGGCCAGAAGGGGGACCTGTGGGGGAGGCTCCAACAGGACTCTCAGAAGGGAGCCCCAGGAAACAGATCATCCGAAGGAGCTACTCAACTAGGCCCTGGTGAACAGGGAGACTGGAGGTGCTTCTCATATGGTGAGACAGGCCAAAAGACAGTGCAGTGCCCAAAACACAGAGACACAAGGGCCAAATTGACTGCCCAAAGGCTGCATTGGGTAGGAGCCTGTCCAGAGGAGGCGCTAACCATGGCAGAAGCAGCAGATAGTCAGGTTGACACTCCCAGTAAGGGAGTGGGTGGCCAGGTGGGCTCGCTGGTACCGGGCAAGTCTCCAGACTCAGAATCCTCTATTTACCAAGTGAGCTCAGGCCCACCAAAGGGAGGTCAGCAGCTCCTCATGCTTATTGAGGTAGAGGGAAGAAAAGTCCAAGGGTTCTGGGATATGGGTGTGGAGGTGACTCTGGCCCGGCTGGAGGTGGTGGGACCCGACAAGATGGTCCCTGATACTTATCTGAACCTAAGGGAGGTGTTCGGGCTACCTGTACAAGTGCCTGTAGCAAGAGTGCATCTGAAGTGGGGAGGCAAAGAGGGCCTCAAGGAGATGGGGGTGCACAATCGTTTGCCAGCTGAGGTACTGATGGGACAAAATCTAGAGGGGTGGCCCGGTGAACCCCAGAGAACATTGGCCACTACCAGGAGTCAGGGCTGGCAGGGGCTCCTTACATCTGGTGTCCCTGAGACAAAGATGAGAAACCTTGCAGAGGGGTGGACAAAACCGATGGGGCCAGAAAAGTGCGAGGAAGAGAATCCCACCCTGGACAAGGCTGGGGAACAGACTCCAACATCCTCTCCCACAGGCGAGTTTCAGGAGGATCTGTGGGGCGACCCTTCACTAGCAAAGCTGAGGGCGCTCACAGACCTTGGGGCTGAGGAGTCCCTTGGGAGAGACTGCAGGGAGAAATTCCTGTGGGACTATTGGGCCCTGTACCGAGAGTGGACTCCAGTGGCAGAGGCGGAGCCGTGGCAGGTCAGGCGACAATTGGTGGTGCTCCAAAGATACCGTCAAAGACTGTTGTCCTTGGCCCATGATATTCCTCCATCGGGACACCAGGGGATAAAATGCACCCAGCCGCGGCTGCTGCAAAACTTCTACTGGCCGGGAATTTTTGATGCAGTCAAGCGATATTGCCAATCATGTGACACTTGTCAGAGGGTGGGGAAGGCCTGGGACAAAGGTTGGGCTGAGCTGAGACCCCCCCCGCCCCGTTCATAGAGGAGCCATTCCAGAAGAGGGCAATGGACATAGTAGGATTTCTCAGCAAAGCCACCCGACCAGGGAAGAAATATATTTGGGTGGTGGTAGACTTGTGTCACGGAGAACCCAGAAAAGCCTCTTGGATCCCCTCTGTTCACAGCCCACCAGGGACTCTGCTACGGTGGAGCTTTCTCCCATTCACCTCCATGCTACCTGTAGCCAGCTTCCCAAATCCAGGCCCAGAGAGTCCGATACTTGCTCTGTCTGGTCTCCCTTGGGGGGGGGTTCCTCCCCCTACGAGGGTCCCAGCCGTCCCAATCAGCAGTGACACTCAGCCAGTATAGCAGTCAGAGGGTTTATTAGCAATCCACTTTGCACAGCAGCTAGGACAGTTGGCTCTCAGATCACCTAGGAGGGCAGATAGTAAACCCCCAGGATGAGCCCCGGAGGTCCTGCCCCTCCACCTCCATCTTCCTTCCTCCTCCCTCTCCTCTTTGTCCTCCTCTCTATCCAGCTGCCCTGCCCCTGGTCTAAACCGGCCACAACCTGTCACCCCCAGGGGGTCCAGGTTAGGTCGCACTAAAGCCTCTCCCCCCCAGTGGTACCTATAGTTATCACACCCCTGTGTCCCATCACCAGAATACCATCACCAAAGAACAGGAACAGAAAAGAAGAACCACAGTAACCCAAGAGGTTTTCTTACTTCATCACAACTTGGTTACCCCGTACCCAGGGGCTGTACCTCTGGCTCCCACCGAAACTGACAAGGTGGCAGATGCTCTGATGGGCATTTTCAGTAGGGTGGGGTTCCCACAGGAGGTCCTCATGGACCAAGGGTCTAACTGTATGTCAGCCCTCTTGCAGTGTCTCGGGGAGAAGTGCAGGGCCCGACACACCTGGGCATCAGCCTATCGCCTGCAGACCAACAGGCTGGTAGAAAAATTCAATGAGACTCTGGAAAGGATGCTAAAGGTTTTTATGGCTCAATACTCACAGGACTGGGACAAATATCTACCACCCCTGGTGTTTGCATACTGGGATGTGCCCCAAGAGTCCATGGGTTTCCCTCCATTTGAGCTGTTATATGGGAGAAGAGTGAGAGGCCCTCTGGACTTAGTAAGAGATGAGTGGGAGGGGAAGACTTCCCCCACTGGGGAATCAGTAGTAGAATACATCCTGATTTTCCAGGAGAAACTCATGGGGCTTATGGAGCTGGTTAGGGAGAACTTAATGCAGGCCCAAAGGCAACAGAAAGCTGAGGATGATTGCAGTGCCCCGGCCAGATCATATGGGGTTGGGGATCAGGTGAGGCTTCTTATCCCAGTGCAAAGGAATAAGCTCCAGGCTGCCTGGGAGGGACCCGTCAAGGTCACCAAACAACTGAGCAACGTGAACTATGTGGTAGAACTGTCCCGCTGGTCACATAAACAAAAAGTGTACAATGTTACTGTGATGAAACATTACTTTGACAGAGAGGGGCTGGGACTGACTGGATGCGGACAATGGGAGGGTCTGGGGGGAGATTCCTTGTTGAGGTTCGGTAGCCGAGTGGAGAATGGATCCTCCCTGGACTCAATTCCCTTATCTGACCAGGTAACTGTGGCCCAGAGAGAAGAGATTAGTGCAGGGCTGGAGTCCTACCGACCACTGTTTTCTAGCCGGCCTGGGCTTACCAACTTAATGGTGCACCACACAGAGACCGGGACAACCAATCCCATAAAGTGTTCCCCAGTTAGATTCATTGGGAAGGTAGCCCGGGATGTAGCGAGGGAGATCCAGGACATGCTGGCCTTGGTGGTTATACAACCATCTACCAGCCCATGGGCTTCTCCAATAGGGTTGGTACCCAAGAAAGATGGCTCGATCCAGTTCTGTGTAGACTATGGCAAGCTGAACTCCGTCACAGTGTCTGAGGCATACCCCATGCCCCACCTGGATGAGATTTTAGTCAAGCTGGGAGGGCTTGCTCAAAGGGTACTAATGCCAAGCTCAGGAGGTGGGGAGTTAATCCTTCAGGGGTATGATATGGAGGTGATGCATGTCAAGGGAAGTGTGAATGTAGTAGCAGATGCCTTATCACGCGGGTGGGGGTCAGAACTTCCCCAGGTCACCGGCGGACGTGACCCCGCTCAGTTCAGTCTCCAAGGGGGGAGAGATGTGATGAAGTAAGAAAACCTCTTGGGTTACTGGGGTTCTTCTTTTCTGTTCCTGTTCTTTGGTGATGGTATTCTGGTGATAGGACACAGGGGTGTGATAACTATAGGTACCACTAGGGGGGAAGAGGCTTTAGTGCGACCTAACCTGGACCCCCTGGGGGTGACAGGTTGTGGCCGGTTTAGACCAGGGGCAGGGCAGCTAGATAGAGAGGAGAACAAAGGGGAGAGAGGGGAGGAAGGAAGATGGACGTGGAGGGGCAGGACCTCCGGGGCTCGTCCTGGGGGTTTACTATCTGCCCTCCTGGTTGATCTGAGAGCCAAATGTCCTAGCTGCTGTGCAAAGTGGATTGCTAATGAACCCTCTGACTGCTATACTGGCTGAGTGTCACTGCTGATTGGGACGGCTGGGACCCTCATGGAGGGAGGACCCCCCCCAAGGGAGACCAGACAGAGCAAGAATTGGACCCTCTGAGCCTGGATTTGGGAAGCTGGCTACAGGTAGCATGGAGACCCTGGTGAATGGGAGAAAGCTCCACCGTAGCAGAGTCCTGGTGAGCTGTGAACAGAGGGGATCCAAGAGGCTTTTCTGGGTTCTCCATGACAATTCATTTCTTCTTTAGTCAGTTGATGCACTTGTGACCAATCGAGTTGGATTTTCCTGATCCAAGATCTTCCCATTAGGGCTGGGTAATTCCCCTCTATCACAAACAGTGGTAGCTTTATGGTCTGTCCATTGAGTTCTACTTTCACATCAATAGTACCCAACAGGGGAACAGTCTCTCCAGTCTATGTCTTCAAAACGACTACTGTCGGCTTAAGTGGCAGATGTCTAAAGTCCTTCTCATACACAATGTTAGAAACTAATGAAACTGCTGCACCAGTGTCCAGTTCCATGCGTGTAGGTTTGCCTTCCAACACAGGTGTTACCTAGAATTTACGTGGGCCAGCTGTTATAGACAAAACATGGAGGGAATCTTCATCTTCCAATTGGGTGTCACTATGATCACCTGTATTCTGCTCTACTGCATGCAGAATTTCCCTCTTAGTCCGCCAAACCAACAGCCCATTTTTCTCAGGTCTGCCTCTTCTGTTTGGCTCACCCTTCCTTTGTTTGCAGGCACGTTGAATGTGCCCTCTCTTACCACATTGTTGACACAATAGTTCCTTAAACCAGCACTCAGATGTGAGGTGGTCCTGCTTCCTGCACCGGTAACATTCTTGTCTCCCCGGTGCCCTGGGGGCAGGTTGTAGGGATACTTTACGGACACTGACCCCGATCTGTTGCATGTCTTGGGTGACGCGTTCCATGGAGACTGCAATTTCCACAGCCTTCTGCAAGGTGAGTTGACCTTCAGTCAATAGGCGTTTTCGTGTTGATTCACTGTGCAGGCCACACACCAGCCTGTCACGCAGCATTTCCTCTAACATGTTCTTGAAGTCACAGTGTGCTGCCAGCTTCCGCACAGCAGCTACAAATTATACAACTGATTCACCTTCCTCTTTGTTCCTTTGGTAGAACCTATACCTCTCGGCAGTTACTAGTGGCTTTGGAGAAAAATGTGCTCCCAGAACTTCCACTAGGTCCCCATAAGGTTTCTGCTCTGGCTTCTCCGGATAAAGCAAATCACATAGCAAATTATAAGTCTTAACTCCAATGACCATTAGAAAAACTGGTACCTTCTTCTCATCAGTTATGTTGTTTGCTATTACAAAATTTTGAAATCGGGCTGTGTATGTCTGCCAGGAAGATGCTGAATGATCATATGCTTCAAAGGTTGTAGTAAGTAAAGCCATGATGCCCTCTTGTGGTTATTGTTTGTCTCTTCTCTTAACAGCAGGTAGATCAGCTTTCAGAATAGCCAGCTAGCCCTTAGGCAAACAGATCAGCTTTCACAGGTACAACCCAACCCCCATGCAAGCAATAAAATAAAGTTTTGCTTCTTACATTGTATTCTGGTTTTTGAAAGTTGCCAGGATTGTTGAGGATAGCCACTCCATCACACATCCCATCCTTGTCGCCAGATGTAGAGTTTTAAGGGAAATTATAATCCAGTAAAGAGGACAGCATATTCAGAGCTGTATAAGAAGTCTTTATTGAAAGAGAACTGAGAGGAGACAGACAGGTTTTCCTAGCAACTAAACGACTCTCCCATTTATCACTATGGCAACCCCAATGACCCTAGGTAGTCCAAAACACCACATAACCCCCTTTGGTTTCATTGTGTCTCCCTTGTGGACACTGAGCTCTACTGCAGACCCAGTTGCCTTAAGTGTGTTTTATAGGTTCTCTTAGCTGTTGCTGCACAGCCACTTGACTTAATTTTGCCCTGTGGGGTACATCAGTTTGTCCTGCAACCCCTTTTGCCTTCACTGTGTTCTCCGCTGTCCATTTTGTTTTACTATAACCAATTTTTAGCTTAATTGTGCCCGCTGGTGGCCATAGAGCTCTACTGCAGACCCAGTTACCTTATTTGTCCTGTATGGGTTCTGTAGGGGTTTACTGCACAGCCACTTGACTTAATTGTGCCCTCTGGGGCATATCAGGGTGTTCTGCACTCCCTTTTTCCTTAACAGTGTTCTCCGGCATCCATTTGGGTTTACTATAACCTCATTTGGTTTAATTGTGCCTCCCTGGTGTCCGTTAAACTCTAACGCAGACCCAGTTGGCTTCAGTGTGCTGTATGCATTCTGAAAACATTTCCTGCACAGCCATCTGACTAAATTGTGCACTTTGGCATACATCAGGGTGTCCTGCATCCCCTTTTGCCTTAAGTGTGTTCTCCGGTGTCCATTTTAGTTTACTATAACCCATTTTTCGATTAATTGTGCCAGCTAGTGGGTATTGAGCTCTACTGCAGGGCCAGTTGCCTGAAGTGTGCTGTATGGGTTCTGTAAGCGTTTACTGCACAGCCACTTGACTTAATTGTGCCCTCTGGGGTATATCAGGGTGTCCTGCACCCCCTTTTGCCTGAACTGTGTTCTCTGGGGTCCATTTGGGTTTACTATAACCCCATTTGGCTTAATTCTGCCCGCTGGTGGCCATTGAGCTCTACTGCAGACCCAGTTGACATAAGTGTGCTTTATGGGTTCTGTAAGTGTTTACTGCACAGCCACTTAATTAAATTGTGCCCTCTGGGGTACATCAGTTTCTCCTACACCCCCATCTGCCTTAACGGTCTTCTCTGGGGTCCATTAGGGTTTCTTATAACCCCATTTGTTTTAATTTGCCTGCCTGGTGGCTGTTAAGCTCTACTGCAGACCCAGTGGCCTTAACTGTCCTCAAAGTTGTCCTTTAGGGTTCACTGGTGCCCTCTGGGGTAGATCAGGGTGTCCTGCCCTCCCATTTGCCTTAAGTGTAGTCTCTGGAGTCCATGAGGTTTTACTGACAACCCATTTCACTTAATTGTGCCCCCTGGTGGTAATTGAGGTGTGCTCCACCACCAGCTTCCTTCATTGTGCTCTATGGGGTCCTTTCGGGTTCACTGCAGCCTCACATGACTTAAAAGTGACCTCTGGGGTAGGTCAGGGTGTGCTGCTCCCCCATTTGCCTTAAGTGTAGTCTCTGGAGTCTATAAGGGTTTACTGAAACCTCATTTAGATTAATTGTGCCCGTGGTGGCCATAGAGGTTAGCTGCATGCTCAGTTGCCTTAATTGTCATCTATAGTGTCCTTTTCAGGTTACTACAGCCCCACTTCCTTTATTGTGGCCTCTGGGGTAGATCAGGTTCTGCTTTACCCCCATTTCCCTTACATGTAGTCTCTGGAGTCCATGAGGGTTTATTGAAAGCCCATTTGGATTAATTCTGCCCCCCCGGTAGCCATTGACCTGTGCTGCACCCCCAGTTTCCATAAGTGTGTTCAAAGGCATCCTTTAGTGTTCACTGCAGCCTCACATGACTGAAATGTGCCCTCTGGGGTAGATCAGGGTGTCCTGCACCCCCATTTGCCTTAAATGTAGTCTCTCTGGAGTCCATGAGGGTTTACTGAAACCCTATTTCCCTTAATTGTGCCCCCGGTGGTCCTTTAGCGTTCCTGCATCCCCCTTTTCCAGAATTGTGCTTTCTGGAGCCCATTAAGGTTCCCTGCACCCCTATTTGCCTTAATTGTGCCCTCTGCAGCCCACTGGAATTTCTCGCATCTCCATTTGTCTTAATTGTGCCCTCCAGGTGCATTAGTAGGTCCTGGATGCCCATTTGCCTTAATTGTGCCCTCCCTAACCCATAAGGGTTTTCTGCACCCCCATTTGCCTTAGTTTTGCCCTCTGGGGCCTACTGATAGCTCCTGCACCCCCATTTGCTTTAATTGTACCCTCTGGAGTCCTTTAGGATTTCCTCCACCTTCATTCGCCATAATTGTACCCCCAGAGCTCAATTGGGTGGTCCCGCACCCCCTTTTGCCTTAATTATGAACTCTGTGGGCCATTAGGGGTTTCTGCAACCCCATTTGCTTTACCTATGCCCTCTGGGGATCATTAGTTGTTGCTTCACCCCATTTCCCTAATTGTGCCTTCTGGAGGTTCGTCAGTTGTTCCCGCACCCCCATTTGCCTTAATTGCTCCCCCTGGGGCCATTATAGGCCCTGTACGCTCATTTGCCTTAATTGTGCCCTCTGGAGCCAATAAGGGTTTCCAGCACCCCTTTTGCCTTTATTACACCCTATGGGACCCATTAGTAGGTCCTGTAACCTGATTTCCCTTAATGGCACCCTCTGGGGTCCCTTAAGAATTCCTGCACCCCCATTTGCCTTAATTGTGCCCCCTGGGATCCATTACAGGTTCCTGCACCCTCACTTCCTTTGATTGTGCCCTCTGGGGTTCATTAGTTGTTCCTACACCCCCATTTGCCTTAATTGCAACCTCTGGATCCCATTAGGGGTTCCTCCACTCCCATTTCCCCTAATGGTGCCTTCTGGGCTCCATTAGCATTTCCTGCACCCCCATATGCCTTAACTGTGCCCTCTGCAGTCCATTAGGGATTCCTGCACCCTCATTTACTTTGATTCTGCCCTCTGGGGCCCATTAGGGTTCCTGCACCTCCATTTGCCCTAATTGTGCCCTCTGGATCAAATTAGCATTTCCTGTACCCCCATTTCCCTTAATTCTCCCCCCTTGTTTCCACTGGGGGGCTCCTGCACCCCCATTTCCGTTAATTGTGACCTCTGGGGCCATTTGGGGTTCCTGCACACCCATTTCCCTAACTTATGGCCTCTGGGAATCATTAGGGGTTCCTGCACTCCCATTTCTTTTAATTGTCCCCTCTAGAGCCCATTAGGGATTCCTGAACCCCATTTCCCTTAATTCTGCCCTCTGGGGCCCATTAGTAGATCCTGTATGCCCATTTGCCTTAATTGTGCCCCCAGGAGTCCATTGGGGTTCCTGCACCTTCATTTGACTTAATTGCACCCTCTGGGGATCATCAGGGGTTCCTGCACCCCCATCTGCCATAATTGCGCCCACTGCAACCAATTAGGGCTTCCTCCACCCCATCTCTCTTAATTCGGACCTCTGGCATCCATAAAGAGGTCCTGCACCTCCATTTAACTTCATTGCTCCCTCTGGCACCCATTAGTAGGTCCTCTACACCCATTTGCCGTAATTCTGCCTTCTGGGGTCCCTTAAGAGTTCCTGTACCCCATTTGCCTTATTTGCGCCCTCTGGAGCCCATTAGGGTTTACTGCACCCCCATTAGGCTTAATTGTGCCCTCTGAGGATCACTAGGGCTTCCTGTACCCCCAATTGCCTTAATTCTGCCCTCTGGAGCCCATTAGTAGTTCCTGTACCCACATTTGCCTTAATTCTGCCCCCTGGGGTCAATTAGGGGGTCCTGCACCCCCATTTGCCTTAGTTGCACCCTCTGGGGTCTATTAGGGGTTACTGCACATCCATTTGTCTTAATTCTGACCCCTGGAGCCCATCAGAGATTTGTGCATCCCCACGTGCCTTTTTTTGGCCCCTGTCATCCATTAGAGGTTTCTGCATGCTCATTAAGTTGGATTTTGCCGTCTGGGGTCCACTAATGGTTCCTGCAGCCCCATATGCCTTAAGTGTGCCTTTTGGAGCCCTTTAGGGTTTCCTGCACCCAATTTGCCTTAATTGCACCCTATGGGGCCCATTAGTAGGTCCTGTACCCCCATTTCCCTTAATTATGCCCTTTGGGGTCCCTTAAGTGTTCCAGAACCCATATTAGCCTTAATTGCAACCTCTGGGGCGTATTAAGGGTTCCTGCACTCCAATTTCCCTAATGGTGCCCTCTGGGGTTTCATTAGTGGTTTCTGCACCCCCATTTGCCTTAATTGCTCCCCCTGAAGGCCATTAGTAGCTCCTGTATGCCCATTTGCCCTAATTGTGCCCTCTGGAGCCAATAATGGTTTCCTGCATCCCCTTTTGCCTTAATTACACCCTGTGGAGTCCATTAGTAGGTCTTCTACCCTGATTTCCCTTAATGGAACCCTCAGGAGCTCCTTAAGTGTTTCTGCACTCCCACTTGCCTTAATTGTGCCCTCTGGGTTCCATTAGGGGGTCCTGTAGCCCCATTTCCCTCAATTGTGCCCCGTGGGTTCCATTAGGGCTCCTGCTCCCCCACTTGCCTTAATTGTGCCCTCTGGAGCCAATTAGCATTTTCTGCACTCCTATTACCCTTAATTCTCCCCCTGGGTTCCAGTGGGGGCTCCTGCACCCCCAGTTGCCTAAATAGCAACCTCTGTGCCCATTAGGGGTTCCTGCATTCCCATTTGCCTTAATTGTGCCCTCTGGGAATCATTGGGGTTCCTACACATCTTGTCTGCCTTAATTGTGCCCTCTGGGCACCTTTTTTAGGGGTTCCTGTATCCCTATTTGCCTAAATTCTCCCCTCTGGAGCCAATGAGGGCTTCCTGAACCCCAATATGCCTTAACTGTGCCCTCTGGAGCCCATTAGAGTTTTCTGCACTCCCATTTGCCTTAATTGTCCCCTCTGGAGCCAGTTAGGGTTTCCTGCACCCCATTTGCCTTAATTGCACTCTCTGGTGCTCACTAGTAAGTCCTGTACCCCCATTTGCCTTAATTGTGCCCCTGGGGTACATTAGGGATTCCTGCACCCCCATTTGCCTTAATTGTTCCCTCTGGGGTCCATATAGGCATTCCTCCACCCTCATTTGCCTTCTGCTGTCCTTTAGGGGTTCTTGCACCCCCATTTGACTATATCGTGCCCTTTGGGGTCCATTAGGTTTTCCTGCACCCTCATAAACTTTTATTGTGCCTACTCAGGTCCATTAAGGGTTCCTGCACACCCGTCTTCCTTAATTGTGCCCTCTGGGGGACTTTAGGGGTTCTTCCACCCCCATTTGACTTAATTGTGCTCCCTGGGATCCATTAGGGGGTCCAGCACCCCCATTTGTGTTAACTGCACCCTCTGGGATCCATTGGGGCTCCTGTACATCCATTTTCTTTAATTTTGCCCTTTGGGGTCCATCAGGGGCTCCTGCACCCCCATTTGCCTTAATTTTGCCCTCTGGGGGCCTTTAGGGGTTCCTGCACCCATTTGAATTAATTGTGCCCTCTGATTTCCATTAGAGGTTCCTGCACCCTCATTTACTTTGATTGTGCCCTCTGGGATCCCTTAAGTATTCCTGCACCCCCATTTGCCTTAATCGCACCCTCTGCAGCTCATTAGGGGTTGCTGCACCCATGTTTGCCTTAATTGTGCCCTCTGGGGTCCATTACGGTTGCCTGCAACCTTATTTACTTTGATTGTGCCGTGTGGGGTCCATTAAGGTTTCCTGCAAACCCATTTGCCTTAATTGTGCCCTCTGGAAACCATTAGGCTGTCCTGCATCCCCATTTGCCTTAAGTAAGCCCCTGGGTTTGATTAGAGGTTCCTAGCAAAACAAAAACCCTGGACTTCAAAAAAGCAGATTTTGGCTCCCTCAGGGAACTGATGGGCAGGATCCCTTGGGAAGCTAATCTGAAGGGGAAAGAGTCCAAGAGAGTTGGCTATATTTAAAAAAAACTCTGCTAAGGGCACAGGAAGTTGCCATTCCAATTAGGAGAAAGAACAAACATGTGAGGCAGCCAGAATGGCTTAGCAGAGAACTCTGCTCTGAGCTTAAACATAAAAAGGAAGCTTA
>VOCP01055376.1:0-36418 GCA_007922195.1 Podocnemis expansa | reverse complement strand
GGCGGGCTGAGCCAGGCACCCCAGACCCCACGGCGGGGTTTGGGAGCAGCCCAGGCGGCAGGCTCGAGCCAGGCGCCCCCGACCATGCGGTGGAGTTTGGGGGCAGCCCAGGGCAGGGGGTGAGCTGCCCCACAGCGGCTCACCCCCCTGCCAGGGGCTGCAGCCCCCTTTCTGGGGCTGAGGGGCAAATGTTGTTTCAGAACACTTCGTTCCGAAACAACATGTTCTGACAGGATTGTTTCGAAACAATCGTTTTGAAACAACATTGTTTCAACACCAAATGGGGTTTAAGTTGTTTCACAACAACGCCGTTGTTTCGCAACAACGTAACCCGTTGTTTCGAAACAATGGTACATCGTGTGAACATGGCGTTTCTTATTTCGAAACAACCTCATGGTGAATAGAAGAGGCCCCGGATGACTAGAAAAAGATAAATATAGTGCCTATCTTCAAGAAAGGGAAAAAGGAGGACCCAGGGAACTATAGACCAATCAACTTCACCTCAATCCTTGGAAAAATCATGGAGTAGGTCCTCAGAGAATCCATTCTGAAACACTTGGAGGAAAATAGAGCGATCAGGAACAGTCAGCATGGATTCACCAAGGGCAAATTGTGCCTGACCAACCTGATTGCATTCTATAATGAGATGATGGGATATGTGGATGCGGGAATAGCCGTTGATGTGATATACCTCAACTTTAGGAAAGCTTTTAATATGGTTTCCAACAGCAGTCTTGTCAGCAAGTTAAGGAAAGTATGGTTTAGATGAATGGACTGTCAGGTGGATAGAAAGCTGGCTAGATCATTGGGCTCAGTAGGTAGAGATCAATGGCTCAATGTCTAGCTGGCAGCCAGTAACTAGCGGGGTGTCCTGGGGTCGGTCCTGGGGCCAGTTCTGTTCAACATGTTCATTAATGATCTGGATGATGGGTTAGATTGCATGCTCAGTAAATTTGCAGATGATACCAAGCTGGGGGGAATGGTAAACACACTAGAGGGCAGGGATAGGATTTAGGGAGACCTAAACAAATTGGAGCACTGGGCAAAATGAAATCTCATGAGGTTCAGCAAGGACAAGTGCAAAGTCCTGCATTTGGGATGGAAAAATCCCATGTACTGCTACAGTCTGGGGACTGATTGGCTAAGTAGCAGCTCTGTAGAAAAGGACCTGGGGGTTATGGTGGATGGGAAGCTGGACGTGAGTCAGCAGTGTGCCCTTGACGCCAAAAAGGCTAATGGCATATTGAACTGTATCAGTCGGAGTGTTGCCAGCAGATCAAGGGATGTGATTATTCCCCTCTATTCCGTGCTGGTGAGGCCACATCTGGAATAGTATGTCCAGTTTTGGGCTCTGCACTACAGGAAGGATGTTGTCAAATTAGAAAAAGCCCAGTGGAGAGCAACGAAAATGATTAGGGGGTTAGGGCATATGACTTGAAAGACTGAAGGAGCTAGGCTTATTTCCTCTGCAGAAGAGAAGACAGAAGGGGGTTTGATAGCAACCTTCAACTGTCTGAGGGGGATTCCAAAGAGGAGGAAGCTAGGCTGTTCTCAGTAGTAACAGAGGACAGAACAAGGAGCAATGGTTTCAAGTTGCAGCTGGGGAGGTCGAGGTTGGATATTAGGAAAAACTTTCTGACTAGGAGGATGGTGAAGCACCGGAATGGGTTACCTAGGGAGGTGGTGGAATCTCCATCTTTGGAAACATTTAAGGCCCCATTAGACAAAACCCTGGCTGGGATGATTTAGTAGGAGTGGTCCTGCTTTTAGCGGGGAGCTGGATTAGATGATCTCATGAGGTCCCTTCCAACCCTATGGTTCTGTGATTCTGTGATCTGGATCCCAAACTACTAGGTGACATCCCCAGATGCCTAGAGATGTGCACTATCCAGTTTTCCTGATGGCATAGGGCTATGCCTACACCTCTGCAGGACATGTAGGGTAAGCCTGTGGACAGGGCATTCCAAGAGCTTGTGTAACCCATGTAGGTTACACTTGTCCATGTCCATGTGCTGGGAGCTTGTGCTTGGGACAAGCCACATGGCAGTGACAACATTGTGTATAAAAGGAGGCTCCGCTGGCTCTTTCTCCATCTTCTCGTCATTCCTGCTTCTCACCTCTGTCTGGAGGTACTTCCCTACAAACTGAAGCTTATTATATTTAGCAAATCATAAGTTTTCCATTGATCCTTTACATGGCATAGCTTGTAATAGTGCCAAAGGGGCAGCCATGTTAGTTTAGTTCAGCAAAACAAACAAGGAGTCCCATGGCACTTTTAAAGACTAACAGATGTATTTATCACATGAGCTTTTGTGAGAGAAAATCCCACTTCATCAGATGACAAAGTGGGATTCTCACCCACAAAAGCTCATATAATAAATTTGTTAGTCTTTGCTGCAAAGCCATCCACTCTGTCCTGCATGTGGCCAAGAGTCATGGTCCTGTGCGATGACGCTAGCTTGTCCCACTTCCAAAGGTCCACCACTGACTGGTACCAATCCTGTATGGCAGATTTGCACAGTGATCACCACTTGGTCACATGTCTACTGGCAGTGCAGCTCTCTGTTTGGTGTCCCTACGTGGGGTGAGGTGAGCTCAGTGCATTCAGGAATGCAGCCTTCGCATCCAAGAGCTCCAAAAGTCTTCCCAAAGTTGGACTGCAATGTGATCATACTGGTCAGTGCTCCGTTCTTGGGCCCAGAGCAGTGCTCCATAGTCTGCGACTGCTTCGTCAATGCCACCAGTGAGCTTGAATTTGTTCTTGCTGCCCCACACTCACCTGCCCCCCAGGAATCGTCATACTCCCCCTGGAGCTTCTTGCAGTCTTGTGGCTACCAGAGCCACATGTGTCTTGTGCTTCAAAACTCCTGGCAGCAGTGCAGAGCTGTGCAGCCTCCACACACCTGACAGACAGGGAGTCTGGCAAGGAAGGACATACAGAGTCATGGGAAATTGAAAATAGGTGTGAAAATTACAGGATACAGGGAGATGATAGGATGAAGAACCTTGCATAATGGGAAGATGACCCCCTGCTTCCGCTCATACCTGTGTGACTCAGTTTGGCCCCACTGCACATCTTCAAACCTACCACAGAGACAGTGCGTTGAATGGGGGTCGATAGCTCATGGGGATGTCTCCCCATGGTGCACCACATGGTACATCGACACAAGCAGTCCTGGTGAGGATGTGCAACACCAATGCAAGGAGCTGGGTGTGCATATGCACAAGTGATGAACTGACCACAGCAGCTGTATGCGAACTGGAACTGGCAAAAGTCTGTAAAGTAGATATGGCCTTGGCTGTTGGTTGGTAGGCATGAATGTCTTGGCCTTTAGGGCTTCCACTGGCTTTTGAGCTCTCCTGTTGATACTGCTGGTTTCACCTAGCCATGAATGCCCCATTTGGCCCACCTCCGACAGTTTAATGACAAACCGTCTGATCTCCTGCTTTGCCCCAGAGCAGCATTTTAACTCTTCTGCTCCCAGCGGGTAGCAGTACCAGCCAATTGAGTCACAGCATGTATGTCAGTCACAGGATCGCATGGCCTGTGCCCAATTCATGACCTGCGAACTGAGAGTAAAGCCCAGGAGACATGCTGGTTGTCATGTAGCTGCTGAGGTGATGTGATGGGCAAGGTTCCTAGAGAGTCAGCAGCCACAGCAGGGTTTACTCGGGGCCCAATCCCCCTTCCTGGAGGTGGAGCAGCAGAGGGTGGAGCTGAGGGCAAGGAAGGGAGCGAGAGTAACAGAAGCAGGGGCTCAGGACACGTAGCACCATCCTGAAATGCAGCTGCAGGAACAAAGGGACAGGAGGCCCCACAGGCAGAGAGGTGGGCAGAGACCATTGGAGCCTTGTTGCCAGATTGCTGCTCCAGCTTCAGGAGGGGGACATAGATACCTCCCTCCCTCTGTGACGCTGGCTGGGTCTAGGGGATTGTTTATGTTATCTTGCTTATTAATATTTCATATTTGCAATAATCCATATGTGATGTGCCATGTTTGGTACCACTAGAAAGGTTGTAATCTGCTAGGAATGATCATATGGTTTATATGTAGGTATCATATCTGTATTAGAAGTTCAGAATAGGTTTGTTCTATTTGTGTTCCAAGTTATTTGATTCTAAGGCACTTCCAGACTGGGTAGCTGGCTGCAAAAAACATTGTCCTCTTAATGGCCAATTAAGGAAACTCCCAGCTACAGTGGGGCTAGAAGAAACCTGTCCAATGAGTCACCCAGACTGATCATGTGACTCAACTCCATTTTGATTTGGCAAGGCCTCTGCAGAACATGGGGAAAGCCTGAGGTGATAAAGGGCAGCGGCCCCCCTCTCCATTTTGTCTTCAGTCTGCAACCAACACCCTCCTCTGGAACTATTCTACTGCCACTGAACAAAGGACTGAGACCCACCCAGCTGCTGGGCTTCTACCAGAGGAATTGGACTAACCTGCAAACTCCAAAATTCTTCAAGGATTTGCTTTTTATGGACAATAAATCACCTGTATGTATATGATTCATTCTGACCCTTTAACATCTCTCATATTTTTTTCTTTTCTATTTATACTAAACCTTTAGTTGTAGTTACCAAAGGACTGGCTGGCAGCATGGTATTTTGGGTAAGATCCAGGTCCATATTGTTCTGGGTGATGTAGCTGGCTCTTTGGGGCCAGGAGAACCCACTTCTGTAAGAGACCCTGTGGCTAGGTGGGGACCAGAGAAGCTGATGTGCATAAAGGGAGCTGTTTCTCTTTTGTTATGCTTGGTGATGACCAGAGTGGGGAATCAGAAGCATGTTTTGTTGCTGACTGGGAGACTGGTTTAAGTACCACCTATCAGTGTTTTAGGAATTTGGCCCCCGCTTTTGCAGCTTGCCCTGATTTTTACACATTCAGGAGGTTATCCCAGGAGGCCTGGGTCACCAGGAGAGATGTGAGACCCTGGGAATAGTTTTGATCCCTCCAGATGCCTCAGTGTCCCTCACTGCTTCATTCTACTCAGCACGATGGCCAGAGCAGAGATGTGAGGTGTTGGCCACGCGACTCTGGGTGATACTAGCTGGTCCTTAAGGGCCATCGCCTCTCACTGGAGGTTTCAGAAGGAGATGGGACACTCCCCAGCCCCCAGCACTCTCATCCCCCTGTCTGCCTGAGAACCCAGCAGGGCTGTGCAGCAGGAGGAGCCTGGGTACCAGTGACAGGGGTGATAAGGATGGAGCATGCACCTACGCAGGCTCTGACTGGACCCAAGCACAGGAACAGAGACAAAGCCACCATGGATCCCACAGCAGCTCAGCTGCATGGAGGCCTGTGTTCCCGCAGACTGGCCACAGCCACTGCCACTGAGCACAACTGTCTGGAAAGGCTGCCCAGGCTTGCGGCAGGTGACTGCTCAGGCGCCCGCCCCCCAGTCTCTGAGTGGGGAGAACTCAGGGGGAGCAACGCGGGGCTCAGAGTGCATGGCTACCCTCTGTGGACAAGGGTGACCCCCTGGGGCCGGCACATTCCGGGGGCGCCGCACAGATCACGCCGAGAGACGGGCAGGCGTTGCCGGCTTGGATGGGGCGCGGAGCCGGCTGTATAGGTAGTCCTGGGGGCTGCTGGGGGTCAGCTCGGAAGGCTTGTTTGGAAACGGGCCATTGGCCAGAAGGCGCAGCAGGGGAGGGGGCACCGGTGGGGTCCGCGGCCGCAGCTCCGGCGGGGCACCGCGCTCCGCAGCGCGCAGGATGCGGCTGGCTCCGGGCTCCGGGCACCGGCTCCGCGCACCGGGGAGCGGCCCGGCCCGGCTCGGCCATTGCAAGCGCCGCGCAGCCGGTGAGAGGCGGAGCCGAGGGCGGGGGATGCCAGGGGACGGACGGACGGACGGGCCGGCGGGGAGGGGCCGGTGGAGGCACATCCCGGCGGGGCTGCGGGGAGGCCGCGTCGGGCCCTGGAGCGGGGGCGCCCGGGGAGCGGACCCGGCCCGGCGCGGCCCGGCGGAGGGATGTGAGCGGAGCCGGAGCCGGAGCGGGCGGAGGTAAGGGGCGCCGGGCCGGGGGCTCCCCGCGGCCGCAGAGGTGGGCGGCGTGTCCCGGGCCCTGTGGCCGGGAGCCGGTGGCTGGGGCCGAGCGCGTCCCCTCTGCGCCCCGGGCGCACGGCTGGTCGGTGTGGGTCGCCCCCTCGCCTGTCACTGGGCAGGGGCAGGAGGACGGGGCCCCTCTGGCCTCTCCATGGGACCCATCCCCGGCTCTCTGCTCTCCAGCCCCCCCGCGCCCTTCTCTGGCCCCCTGGCTCTGCTGCCACCTTTCCCACACGGGAGACCCTTGCTGCCCACCGTCCCGCCGGGACCCCTTCGCAGGCTGGGATGAAGGCCCTGGAGGCTGGCCGCCTTATTCTCCATCCCAGTCCTCCTGCACCCACATGGCTGACTGCGCCTGTGCACTGAGCAGGGCGTTCATGAGCTGGGTGTTTGGATCCTAGGTCCCTTTCCTGGGCCGATGCTCTTAATTTATGAGTGGAAGAGTGGCCAGAGAGGGTCAGTCCAGTGGCCCATGTAGCCCAGTCCCTATTGCCCAGCAGTGGTCAGTGGCAGGGCATCCGAGGGAGCAAACAGACAGGCCTTTGGAGTCCCTGGTGTAGGCGTAGCTGTGCCCATTATGTTGTGTTTATTGACAGTGAGCCTCCTTTGCTGTCATGTTGCCTGGGCACCAAGCATAGGCCTCTGCTGTTCCTCACAGGCATCTGATCCCAAGAAACCATAATAATTTTGTGTCTTCTCTGAACTGTGCTTTGCTCCCTCACTGCTCACCCCTGTCCAGGTCGCTAAGAAATGTTTTAGCCACACGAGCCTAGAACAAAGGCCTGCAGACCCAGCTGGCAGTCTGTAGCCAGGACAAAAACTGACGATTTCACACGTGTGGCTTCCTGTCTTGTGGCCAGTTTCTGCTCCAGGACAACGCCCATGGCCCACATCATGACACCTTAGCCTTTTGAGTGCTAAAGGAATGGTGTCAGCCGGTCCCCCTGCACTGTGGATCTAAGAGACACTCACACCTTTTCCCTGTGAGAGCCGGGCTGGTCTGACCCTTTCACACCTTGCTTTCCCCACCTTTTGTTCAGCCCTTTTTAGTTACTGTCTTAGTCAGCCTGTGTCACCACCCCTGTTCCCGCATGGGGACCCTAACTTCAGGTGGTCTGGCTTCTTCCCTCACACGCATGCAGGCTGCTGCTGACACCATCTTCTCCCTCACCTGCCATGCTGACCCGTCCACTCAGCCAAGCCTCTTCACTGGTTTCCAGGGCCCTTGCCCCATCCGGGTCTCGCTCCATGCTCTGCCTGTTCCTCTTCTTCTTGCTGCCACACCAGGCTTCCTGCCCCATTCAGCTGTCCCGTGCCAGGCAGAACCAAGAGATGCCCAGAGTGCCTGCTTCCCCCAGAGCCACCTTCCGCATGCACTCGGGCTGGCTGCTTGGCCCCAGGGGCAGCCCCTTAAGACAGGAGTGGCTCATGGGCAGAGGGGGGTGACTAGTTGGCTTTGGGAGGCCATGGACAGTGCCAGGTCTCCCCTGGCTGTAGTGTGGCTGGGGAGAGTTAGCCCAGCTGGGCCAGCTTCTTCCAGAGCAAGAGTCTTTGGGTTGGGGCTGTCCCATCAGATCTTGTGCTGTGGTACTGGGGGTGGGGTGGGGTGTGGCAACCACCGTGCATTTTGGGATGGGGGGGTTCCAGCCCCCCAGCACCACCACCAGGTGCTGTCAGCATCTCCTGTGCCAGGCGAGTGCACTGGCCGGTGTGGAAGCAATCTTTGCCTCCTGGCTGGATTCTGCCTTTGTTCAGCTGCTGCCCTCGGGCAGGGTTGGGCCCAGGGGAGGCTGTGCCAGGCTGGACACCGGCTCTTGGCTCAGAGGGCAGGGCAGGGGCATTCTTAGGTTCATCCTGACTCTGGTGGCTGATTCCTTGGCCAGAAGGGAGCACTGGGCTTGGCTAATCTGCCCCGATGGAGGCCCCAGCCTGGCCTGCCTATCCCGTGATTCCTGTCCCAACTAGTGTGGCCAGGTGAGCCACTGGGCAGGTTGTAGTGGATCCCTAGGGGTTAATTCCCACTTCCCCCCATGGTCAGAGCTTGGCTTTGGGTACAGGGAGGAGCCAGTGGTGTGGCAGGGTGGTGGGGAGGGGTGTGGTGGTGAAGAGTAGGGAGGAGACATCTGTGCTGGAACTAGGGCTGGGGCTCCACATCTTGGTTGAATTGAAAGGGTTTCTGTCATATCCAGGGTTTATAGCTGGTCCAGTAGCTCTCAGCACTCCTGGACAGGGGGTGTGGGGGGGCACAGGAGGTGTGTGGGTGCAGTGGGGGGTGGGGGTGTACGGTGCCACAGTGCAGAGGGATGGGGGTGCAGTGGGGAGTGTGGGGGTGCAGTGGGGGGCACAATGCAGGGGAGTGGTGGCATGGGGGCTGTGGGGGTGCAGTGGAGGGTTTGGGGGCACAGTGCAGGGGCAGGGGCCTGGCTGTACCATGCAGGGAGGCATGGCAGCACAGTGAGGAGAGGGAGCTGGAGTTACAGTGCAGAGGCATGTGGTGTTGGGATCCTCCAGTGCTGTTTGCCTGCCTGGGCAGGTTGAACAGGGCTGATGTAATTACCACTCGGTTCCTGCCCAGCTCCTCTGGCCCTAGGCTGGATTTCCCAGGCTAAAAATAAACTGGCCTGGCTTCAGCACAGGATCAGGCTAACTAGGGCATAGCTGTGCTCTGCCCAGCGTGGCCACAGGCTGCAGTGGATGGGCTTCCCATGGGTGCCCCACAGCCTGGGCTCCAGGAAAGGCAGGGCCACAGCACTGCTGTGGTGTGAGTGCACTAGGCTGGCAGGAGGAGCCCACGTCACTGGACTCCCACCCATCCTCGAGCTGTTTGCGAGCAGACCTGGGGCTGCATGTCACTCTGGCTGGGCTGCCCAGCCCTGCCCCTGCCCCTGCCCCTGCCCCTGCGGGGGCGGGGGTGTGAGGGGTTGCACCTGTGGCCGTGGAATCTGTGGAAGTGTGGGAGGTTGGGGGCCCCCAGCCAGGGCCGCAGGGGACAGCAGTGCTGTGTTGGGCCAGGCACAGGTCACAGGTTACCTCCAGCCGCCTGTGTTGGAGTCACCAAGCTTGGCCTGTGAGGGTGTGGGCCTTGGGGAGGCCTTCCCTGGCAGAGGTGCCTGGCTGGCATGGGAGCAGGTGGGGAACTCACCCCCAGAACCCACAGCAGGAGGAGGGCAGCCCAGGTCTGGGGTCAGTCAAGACAAGTTGGAGCCTGGGACAGCCTGCTCCTTCCTGTGGCTCCAGAGGCCTTTGTCTTTCTCCTGCCCAGGAGGCCTGCTCTCACTGCCCCCTCTGAGGCCTTGGGGCACCCCTACTCTGGCTGAAGGGCTGGCCCAAGTGGAGGCTGAGGAAGTGGCAAGAAAGCACATGGCTGTAGGGAGGCTGGCCCAAGTGGGGGGATGAAGAGCCTGTCTGGGGGCCCAAGTGCAGGGTGAGGGACCCTTCTTGCAGGCTGGCTAGAATGGGGGTGAGTGGGGGCAAGGGGCCATTCATGGGGCTAGAGTGGGGGCTAGAGTGGGGGCAAGGGGCCATTCATGGGGCTGCCTGACATGGTGGCAAGGGGTCGTTCATGGGGCTGGCTGGTGTGGGGGTGAGGGGCCATCTGTGGGGCTGGCTGAAGTGGGCCAGGGCTGGCATGATGACTTGACTTGGCTGTCCTGCTGACTTGGTGCAGGTTAGTCCCTGTGGCCCCGGGATGAAGCTGAAGAAGCAGGTGACGGTGTGCGGTGCTGCCATCTTCTGTGTGGCCGTCTTCTCTCTCTACCTGATGCTAGATCGGGTGCAGCATGACCCTGCCCGGCACCAGAGCGGGGGCAACTTCCCACGGGTGTGTGATCCTGGTGTCCAGGGGAAGGGGAGCGGGGCTTGGGAGTCTCTGCCTTCTCTTCCTGTGGCACCTGAAGGCAAGTCCCCCTTAGCTTACCTGGCCATGTGTTGGCAGCTTAAGTAGGCTGAGTGAGGGCCAGCCAAGTGCTGAGGAGCCTAGGAAACTCAGCTCCCTGGGAGTTAGACCCTGAAAGGAGAAATGCCCAGGTTTGCATGCTAGCCATGGGTCAGCTGGTTTACAGGATCATTCATCCATTGCTGATGTGCAGCCACTTCTGGGGTGGCATGTGGCAGCTGTTGAACTGCTGCGCAGCAGTCTGTGATAGGGAGAGCAGGCGGATCCCATCCAGTTGGAAGTACAGGGAGCAGTAGGGAGGCTGACTGGCATTTGGCACCTGCTGGGGCTCTGCCTGGCTGCCCAGGTGCCTCTGCAGTCCTGGGCCCTCAGCATCACATTGGGGCATTGCATGGGGGCCAACACTGATTGCCAGGCAGAGCACCCCCTGCCAAGTCCCCTACTGCTGACTGTGGTGCCCCTGACCAAGCCCCGTCCCTCTCCTGGCAGAGTGCTCTGACAGCCTGTCAACCCAGTGAGCTGCCAGGCTCAGGCTCTGGATCTCACAGGGCAGCTCCCCGTCTCACACTTGTGGCTCGTGGCTGGAAAAGGAGTGGGGCTGAAATCCAAAGTGTGTGCAGGAAAAGAGCCATCTGGGTGGTCAGGAGGATCCCTGAGTTCTAGGTTGCAGCTGTGTGACCTGGCCTCCCTGGAAGCTGTTGTGGTGCACCACAGGTGGTGGACAGGCAGCCTCCCACTGGCATTTCAGGGGCTGGCTTCAGGCACATGCAGGCTGGGGGCACTAGGCTGCTGGGGCAGCTCCTCGTCCAGTGGGCTGCTCTCACTAAGTTGTCTGACCCAGCAGAGCCAGATCTCAGTACTGCAGAACCGCATCGAGCAGCTAGAGCAGCTGCTGGAGGAAAACCACCAAATCATCAGCCACATCAAGGACTCCGTGCTGGAGCTGACAGCCAATGCAGAGGGACAGTCTGTGGCGCTGCCTTACCACATGCCCAATGGCTCCTGGGTACTGCCCCCAGAGAGCCGGCCGAGCTTCTTCTCCGTCTCCCCACAGGACTGCCAGTTTGCACTGGGTGGCAAGGGCCAGAAGCCAGACCTGCAGGTGAGCAAGGGCTGAGGGCCTAGGTAGGAGGGGGAGCAAAGGCCTTGGGCAGGGGACTGCCATATTTTGGCCCTGCACATGGTGCTGTTACGGATGGCTGGGGCAGGAGTGGTCTGTCTCCTGGAGCACCTCTCAGCGCTGAGCACATTGAGATGGCTGCAGTGCACCCTGGGGCCTCAGCGTGGGGTTGGGCTGGAATCCCCTGTGCTGGCCATTTCTGCTGAGCACAGTCCCTTGCCTTGGCAGATGCTGGCTGTGTTCTCGCTGCTGCCCTTTGATAACCAGGATGGTGGTGTTTGGAAGCAGGGCTTTGACATCACCTATGAGCCCAATGAGTGGGACGCGGAGCCACTGCAGGTTTTTGTGGTGCCACACTCCCACAATGACCCAGGTGAGTGAAGCACATGGAGCAGGCTGGATCCTGGGTGCCATGCCCTGGGCTGAACTGCAGACTCCTCTGTGAAAGGCTCTGGACATGTCCCCCCAGATCCTTCAAGGAGGTTTCTGTGCTCAGTTGCTGCCCTGGGTTGTTCGCAGGCTGGATCAAGACCTTCGAGAAGTACTACTTGGACCAGACACAGCACATCCTGAATAGCATGCTGCTGAAACTGCAGGAGGACCCACGCCGCCGCTTCATCTGGTCAGAGATCTCCTTCTTCGCCAAGTGGTGGGACAACATCAGCACCCAGAAACGAGCTGCAGTGCGCAGGTAGGGGGCCCACAGCACAAGTCTCTTTCCCCAGCCCCGTGGACCATATGGCAGTAAGATGCCCATCATCCCCCCTGCGGACTGGTATGTGCTCTCTTCCATACCCTCTGGGGTGTGGGGCTGGGAATGGGAGCTGCTGGCTCTGAGGTGTGACTCTGGCTGTGGAGTGTGCCTGTAAGAGGTGCTGTGAGGGTGGGGTGCTGGCTGTGGGCAAAGAAGGCCGTCTTTCTGCCCCTGACTGTCTGGTGTCCCTGGCAGGCTGATTGGCAATGGGCAGCTGGAGATGGTGACGGGTGGCTGGGTGATGCCAGATGAGGCCAATTCCCACTACTTCGCCATGCTTGACCAGCTGATCGAGGGGCACCAGTGGCTGGAGAAGAACATCGGTGCGTGACGTGGGAGGGCGGGGGTGAGCGCAAACCCTCACTGCCCTTTGCCTCCCTTGAGGGGGGCGGTGGGGGTGGTGAATGTGGCTGGTGCAGGCTGTGCAGCTCTGATCAGCCTATGCCCAGGGCCACGCTGCCAGAGAGTCATAGAATTGTACGCCTGGAAGTGACCTCGCGAGGTTGTGTAGTCCCATCCCCTGTGCTCAGGAAGGACCAGGACCTTCTGTGATAGGTGTCTGTCTAACCTGCTCTTAATCTCACGGATGGAGATTCCACAGCCTCTTTAGTAATTTGTTCCAGGGTTTCACTATCCTGACAAATAGGAAGTGTTTCCTAATGTTTGATCTAAACCAGCCTTCCTGCTGTTTAAGTGCTTTGTTTCTTGTCCTGTCCACAGAGGTTAAGAGAACATTTTTCTCCCTCCTCCTTGGAACAACATTTTATGTACTTGAAAGCTGTTATCATGGCCCCTCCTAATGTCGTCTTCTCCAGTTTTCCCAGTGTTCCCTTTTAAGTCATGTTTTCTAGGCCTGTAATTGGCTTTGTTCCTCTTCCCTGGTCTTTCTCCAGTTTGTCCACATCTTTCCTGAAATGAGGTGCCCAGAACTGGACACTCTACTTCAGCTGAGGCCTAATCAGCGCAGAGTAGAGCAGAAGAATTACTTCTGCTGTCTCACTTACAACGCTCCTGTTAATACAGCCCAGAATGACGATGGCTTTTTTGCAACAGTGTTACAATGTTGACTTATAATGAGCTTGTGATCCACTGTCACCCCCAGACCCCTTTCCATAGTGCTCCTTCAAGTGCCACAGAACTCCTTTTTTTCGGTTTTGCTGGAATAGATTAATGGAGCTCCCTCTGGAACTAATTCCCATGTTGTATGTGTGCCACTGATGGTTCCTTCCTGAGTGGAGTACTTTGCATATCTCCTTTTTGAATTTCATCCTAGTTACTTCTGCCCATTTCTCCAGTTTGTCCAGGGCATTTGAATTTTAATCCTCTCCTACAAAGCACTTGCAACCTCTCCCAGCTTAATATTGTCTGCAAACTTTATAAGTGTGCTCTTTATGCCCTTATCTAAATCGTTGATAAAGATTTAAACAGAACCAGACTCAGAAGTGATCCCTGCAGGACCCCACTCGATATGCCCTTCCAACTTCATTGTGAACCACTGATCACTGCACTCTGGGGATGGTTTTCTAACCAGTTACATGGCTACCTAGTAATAGCTCCATCTAGGGTAGTGGTTCTCAACCACTAGGTCAGGACACATTACTCTGTCACCACACAGTGGTAAGTATGTTGTAGAGAGCCAGAAGGGGGGCTGGATTCAGCCTGGGATGGGTGGGTTAGTGTGTCATGTAGGGTTATGGACACTGCAAAGCATGTTGTGACCCGCAAAAGGTTGAGAAGCACTGATCTAGGGTGTATTTCCCTAGTTTGTTTATGAGAAGGTCAGGCGAGACGATATCAAAAACCTTATTAAAGTCAAGGAATACCAACCCTGTGATTCTATTCTATTCTATTCTAAACAACACATCTCCCACTTCCCCACATCCCTGACTGAAGGGCTTGTTACCCTTTCAGAGAAGGCTGTCAGCTTGGTTTGACACAATTCATCCTTGCAAATTCCTGCTGAATGTTACTTATCACCTTATGATCTTCTAGGAGTTTGCAAATTGCTTGCTTTGTTGTTTGCTCCAATATCTATCCAGCACTGAAGTTGAGGACTGGTCTGTAATTTTCTTGGGTTGTCCTTATTCCCCTTGTATAGATTGGCACTACATTTGCCCCTTTCCAGTCCTCTGAACTCTCCTCCATCTTTTTAAAGACATCCATGCATCTCCTCAGGCATTATTCTGGGATGTGTTTCATCAGGCCCTGAGGACATGCAGACAGCTAACTTGTCTAAGTCCTAGTCCATACCTGGGGCTTTTCTAGGCAGCAGTCGACCTACATTTATGCAAAGCACGTAAAATGTCTTGCGTAAATCCGGGCAACTTTCTAAGCCACTGTTGCACATTGGGGAAGGCCAACCACAAACCCTTGCGGTCAGCTTTCCCGTATGTCCCCTGGCCCCCAGAGCTTCCAGGGCTGACTTCCAGGAACACAGCAGCATGTTCAGATTCACTGCTGAGCGCTCTTGGAATGCTGGGCTGGCGCCATCAATGAAAGCATACCCTAAGTCATTTTTAACTTGTTCTTTCCCTATTTTAGCTTCTGACCCTATCTTGTTTTCACTGGCACTTGCCATCCTACTAAACTTTTTGGTGAAAGGCAAAGCAAAAAAGTCATTTCCTGGTTCCCTGCTCTTCCAGCTCTCAGGGAGTGGGAGCCAGCCATCCCTGTCTGGCCTCACTCAATGCCTGTGGGATGTCTGGGGCCTGTCCCATGGGGGCAACCTATCCTAACATGTTTGCTTGTCATGTTGGTTCCCTTCAGGTGTGACCCCACGGTCTGGCTGGGCTGTCGATCCTTTTGGGCACAGCTCCACCATGCCCTATCTGCTGAGACGTGCCAACCTGACCAGCATGCTGATCCAGAGAGTGCACTATGCTGTCAAGAAACACTTTGCTGCCACCCGGAACCTGGAGTTCATGTGGAGACAGACCTGGGGTGAGAGGGGCTGGACTGGATGTAGGCTGAGTGGCTAACTGGGAGCTGTGGGTGAATATGGGGTGAGAAGCTGCCTGGGACTGGCGGCAGATATGGGGCAAGGAGCTGGATGTGAGGAGATGTCCCAATTGCCATGTGCTGAGCCATACCTGTTCTGCCAGGCCCCCCTGCTGCTCCCATCTGTGTGTGCGACTGGATCCCAGTGTCCTTCAGTTGCACTGCCTGGCCTGCCCTGGCCTAGGGCTGCTGGGTCCAGGCTCTGGACCTGGGGTTTAACCAAGCTGGGCTCCCACTTCTGCTGGGCTGTGGTCCTGGGGTTCCCCCTCCTGGCTTTTGGCTCAGCTGGGAGCCCTTTCATGGAGCCAGGTGGTGCCCCTGCAAACGCTCATGGGTGGGGCCTGGGAGGAGTTCATGGATGGGGCATGGGGATTGCTCAGCTGAGCTGCCATGACTCTTGCTAGCCAGTACCCAAATGGCCAGCGAGCAGCCCTGTGCCCCAGCTGCTGCTCCCGCTCTGTTCCTTGGCAGCTCCCCATCCCACTAACCTGAGCCAGGCCCACACTCTGAAGGGGCTGCCTTCCCAGCGAGTCGTCTGGTGCTACTCCAGCCAAGACATCTCTCTCCTGCTCATCTGTGACAGCTGGATACTCTGTGTTGCTCTGTGGGAGCAGGGGACTGGTTCCTGTGTGCTCTCAGGGGGCTGGTTGGATGCCCAAAGTCCCTTCTTGTGCCCCCCGTGCCCCCCCCCCCGCCTAGACTGTGCCCTGTCCCTCACATGCCCCTCTTTCCCTTGGGATCCCCCTACCCAGACACAGTGACTCTGCTGACTGCTTCTCTGCAGATCCAGACTCCAGCACAGACATCTTCTGCCACATGATGCCCTTCTATAGCTATGATGTGCCCCACACCTGTGGCCCAGATCCCAAGATTTGCTGCCAGTTTGACTTCAAGCGCCTGCCTGGGGGCAGGATCAATTGTCCATGGAAGGTGCCACCCAGAGCCATCACAGAAGCCAATGTGGCTGAACGGTGGGTGAGCTGTCCCTAACACTTTCCTGGCTGGCTGCTGGCAGCACATGCTCCTGGCTCCTGCTGGGCCCATTGCTGCTCCCTAAAGCCACTTGCTTTGCTGTCGCTGCAGTGCACAGCTTTTGCTGGATCAGTACCGCAAGAAGTCTAGGCTGTTCCGCAGCAAGGTGCTGCTGGTGCCCTTGGGCGATGACTTCCGTTATGACAAACCCCAGGAGTGGGATGCCCAGTTCCTCAACTACCAACGCCTCTTTGATTTCCTCAATGCACACCCCAGCCTGCACGTGCAGGTATTGTGTGGGCTTCTGCTGGGGTCTGGGGGTGGGGAGCCCTGCCTGCCCCCTGTGGAATGCCAGTTATGTGGGAGAGCTGTGCTGGCCCCTGGCAGCATGCTAGGTGTGGGGAGGGGGGGAGCCCTGCCCACACCTTGCTGTCCTGGGCCTTGGCTGTGCCCAGTCTTGGGGGGTGTCCATGCATGGCAAGGCAGGATCCCCACCTGTCTTATGGGTGGCATGGTGCCATATTCTCCCTGCAGGCGCAGTTCGGGACCCTCTCTGATTACTTTGACGCTCTCTCCAAGAGGACAGGGACTATTCCTGGGATGAAGCCACCTGGCTTCCCTGTGCTGAGTGGGGACTTTTTCTCCTATGCGGACCGGGAGGATCACTACTGGACGGGCTACTACACCTCTCGGCCCTTCTATAAGAGCATGGACCGCGTGCTGGAGGCCCATCTCCGGTGAGAGCGGGCTGGGAGGAGGTGGGAGCAGTGCCGGGTGTCTGGAACAGGATCCAGGAGGCTGGGGAGCTTGGGGGGTGGGGAGGGAGCTGTGGTGGAAGGAGCTGAGTGCAGTCTATAAGAGGTTTTGGGTGGGGGAGATGGGGAGCCAGAGGCTTGGTGGCGAGGACATGGGAGGAGGGGAGAATCAGGCCATGGGGTGGATTTGGGGGCAGGGATATGAGGGACTCAGGTGCAGGGGTCTGCATGGGGAGGAGCTGGGGGTGATGGGTCTGTGTCTGGCCCAGGGGCGCAGAGATCCTCTACAGCCTAGCACTGAGTCATGCCCGGCACGCTGGTATGGACAGCAAATACCCACTCTCGGACTACGCCCTGCTCACCGACGCCCGGCGTGCACTGGGTCTCTTCCAGCACCATGATGCCATCACGGGCACCGCCAAAGAGGCCGTTGTGGTGGATTACGGTGTCAGGTATGGCCTTGAGTCAAGGGAATGTGCAGAGGTCGAAGGACCCCTGCCACATCCGGGCCAGCCTGGCAGGTGAATCCCAGCCCAGGCGGGAGGCCCCTGTGGGGAGGGGGTCTCTGCAGGGGCTGGCGGGGGAGCAGACATGATGATTTTCTCTCTGCCTTTCCCACATGGCTCCGGCCTGGCTGCCCAGGTTGCTCCACGCCCTGGTGAACCTGAAACGGGTCATCAGCAATGCTGCACACTATCTGGTGCTGGGTGACAAGGAAGCCTATCACTATGACCCTGCCGGGCCCTTCCTTGGGACGGTGAGCCTGGCCCCGCTGTGCTGTCCCTGACTTCAGCCTGGCCCCACTGCCCTGATCCTGATCCTGACCCCAGCCCTTCCTGGCCCTGCAGCCCCGACCCTGACCCCACTGCGCTGCCCCTGACCTCAGCCTGGTCCCACTGCCACAGTCCTGATCCCAGCCCTGGGTGGCCCTGACGCAGACGTTGGCCTGGCCCCACTTCCCTGACCTCAGCCCAGCTCCCGTCCTGATCCCCCCTCACCTTGAGTCAGACCCAGACTCCAGCCCTGAGCCCAGCTCCACTGCCTGCCCCCTCACCCTGTGCCCCATTGCCAGCAAGCCCCTCCATCAGGACACTTGCCGGCAGCAGCTCTCTGCTGTCCTCTGACCTGGGAGATGAGGGTCCTGCCCCCCACCCCCTCTCCGTCCCTCCGCCTGGAGCGGTCCTTGGGTTGGCGGGGGATCGGAGCTGTGGTGGGAGCATCGTGGCACTGATTCAGCTCCTCACTGCCAGGACGACACGCGCCTCAACCAGGACTCACTGCCGGAGAAAACCGTCATCAAGCTGGATACATCACCCAGGTACATCAGCCCACTGCAGGCTGGGGCAGAGCCTGAATGGAGGGCCAGCGTTCGCTCTGCCCCTTGGCCAAGCCCTCCCTTTGCACTAGCCTGTGACTGTCAAGAAGCATTAAGGGCCCAAGGCTGAGGGTCTGGCAGGGCTGAGGCTGTTGGGGTAAAAAGTGGGGCGTCATTAGGACCTGGGGACCAGTGGCCGTCGGGGGTGAAGGGCTGGGTGGTGACTGGGGCTGGGGACTGTCAGAGGCTGGGGCCACCAGGGCTGGGTGCTGTTAGGACCAGGCCCTGCTCCGTGGCTGAGTGCTGTCCTGTGCAGGTTTGTGGTGCTGTTTAACCCGCTGGAGCAGGAGCGGCTGACAGTTGTCTCTCTGCTGGTGAGCTCCCCACGTGTCCGCGTGCTCTCCGAGGAAGGGCAGCCCCTGGCCGTCCAGCTCAGCGCCCAGTGGAGCTCGGCCACAGACATGGTGCCCAACATCTACCAGGTAAAGGAGGGAAGTGCGGGGACCTGGGCAGCCAGACCTTAGCAAGACCCCTCCATTCTGCCCTTCCTCGTGCCTTCATCCCCACTGCACACATCCCTTGGCACACGCAGCCCTGCAGGCCCTGTGCAGTTGCTGAGGTGTCCCCGACTGTAGCCCCTGATCCTGCACCAGCCCAGTTGAAGACTCTCTGCACATCCCAGGGCTGCGTCCTGTTAGGCCTGTGGGGAGCTTGCTCTCATCTCTTTCCTCTGATTGGCAGGTGTCTGTCATGGCCCGCCTGCCAGCACTGGGCGTCAGTGTCCTGCAGCTGTACAAGTCGTTCGACAGCCACACCACCCTGATGTCGTCCGTGCGTCTGCACCTGCATGGGCGCGACCTGCCCATGCGCCAGCGTGAGCCCTTCTTGGTACGCCTCATCCCCACTGCAGCCGAAGACTTCTGCCTGCAGAACCCACACATGCAGGCCTGCTTCTCGGGCCTCACCGGGCTGTTGCAGGTGAGCAGAGGTGGGCAGTGCCACCGGGACCATGCTGAGGCACCCGTGTGCTCACTGTCTGCTGTTCCCTTGCAGAGTGTCCGGCGGGCTGGCGAGGTGCACAAGCTGAGCAGTGAGTTCCTTGTCTATGGCACCAGGAGCTCCAAGGACAAGAGCGGGGCCTACCTCTTCCTGCCAGATGGCGAGGCCAGGGTACTGGGCACAGGGGGGCTGGGGGCAGGAGACTTGCAGCAGCTGGAGCCTATGGAGAAGGGCTCAGGGGGCTGGTGGGACCCATGGGGGCAGGGCAGAGGGTCCGAGCTGTTGTGTGCCCACTTCCCTGTGCCTTCTGTGCCTGCATGAGGCTGCCCTGCTTCCCTTTGTAGCCCTACGTCCCCAAGGAGCCGCCTGTGGTGCGAGTGACTGAGGGACCCTTCTTCTCAGAGGTGGCCAGCTACTACCAGCACGTGCAGCTAGTGGTGCGGCTCTACAACGTGCCAGGTGAGGCCGAGGCACAAGCAGTGCAGAGCTTGGAGGGGTGCTCGAGGAGCTTGGGGGCCTGAGACCAGCATGGGGTGGCTGGTTGGCCAGCAGCATGTGGTGCTCTCTGGCGCTCAGTGGGCCCAATATATCGAGTGGTAGGCGAGCTTATGACCATCTGCTTCATAGGGGTGGAGGGCCTGTCCCTGGATGTGTCCTGCCTGGTGGACATCCGGGACCACATCAACAAGGAGATGGCACTGCGTCTCAGCACTGACATCGAGAGTGGGGACACCTTCTTCACTGACCTCAATGGCTTCCAGGTGCGTGGGAGTCCTGGGCACAGAGCGGGGACCCAGCAGCTGCCCTCCCCGGTTCCTGGTCTCTGCCCAGCCTGTGGGGACAGCTCCCCACTGCTCCTCCTGGGCTGTACCCTGCCCCCTGGGCAGCTACCCTCCCCCATTTCCTGGGCTCTACCCAGCCTGCCAGGGTAGCTCCTCTCTCCCACTCCTGGGCTCTGCCCAGTCCCTGGGGACAGCCCCCCTCTGCCCCTCCTGGGCTGTACCCTGCCCCCTTGGTCAGATCCTCTCCCCCATTTCCTGAGCACTGCCTAGCCTCTGGGGACAGCTCCACTCTCTTCCTTCTGGGCGCTGTTCTGCCAGCATTGACTGGAGCCCCCAGGCAGGCTGCAGGGTCTTGGGGCAATGCGGAGGGGAGCTGAGTCAGGCTGCTGTGCCTCCTGATCTCTCCTCTCCTCCACAGATCCAGCCTCGCAGATACCTGAAGAAGCTGCCTCTCCAGGCCAACTTCTACCCCATGCCAGCCATGGCCTACATCCAGGACAAGCAGAACCGCCTGACCCTGCACACGGCCCAGGCCCTGGGGGTGTCCAGCCTGAGCAGTGGTGAGCAGGAAAAGCAGGGAGCTGTGGGGGGGCTGCCAGGCCCTCCAATGGGAGCAGTGCCCCAGAAGGGGCTGCTCTTGGAGCTTGTACCTGCTGCAGCTGCTCCTGGAGCCCTGCTGTCCACACCACTCCCATGCTAAGCAAGGCCAGGCTGCACCCCGTTAGTCAGGGAAAGCCAGCTCTGCAGGGCTTGGGGCTGGGGGAGCTCTCCCCTCACACTCAGTGCTAAGCCAAGGGCAGTGCCAAGGGGGTACCATGGGGCAGGGAGCAGGTCGAGGCAATAGGGGTTGCTCTACCCTCACACTCAGTGCTGGCCCCGGTACCCCAGGGTGGTGCTACGGGCCAGTGCTGCAGAGCTTTGGCTTTGTGGTAATGCAAAGCTGCGGCTGAGCCATCCCTGGTGAGGGAGCCACTGCCCTTGCCCATTCCTGCTCCGGGAGGGAGATGCCCTGTCCTGGCTCCCTGTCAGCTCCACTCTCTGTGGGAGGAAGGGTTTGGTGGCTGCAAAGGGCCCAGCTGTGGCAGAGCTGGGTGTTCAGACCCTGCTGGCTGCTTCCCATCCCCTCTCCTGCTCCTGCAGGCCAGCTGGAGGTGATCCTGGACAGGCGCCTCATGCAGGATGACAACCGTGGCCTTGGACAAGGGCTGAAGGACAACAAGCGAACCTGCAACCGCTTCCGCCTCCTGCTGGAGAGGCGCACGACAGCCAACAAGGTGAGGGTGCCGCAGCCGCTGTGCTCCTGCTGCCCAGGCTGCACAGATGCCTGGTGGTGTAAGGGTGTGGGGGTGAGCCCAGCAAGGGGAGGCTGTGTGAGTCCCATGGGTTTTTGGCTGGCCACTGGGTTCCCGTCCTTCCCTGGGTAGCAGTGCTGTGCAGCTGTGAACTGGTGGGGCCGTCCTCACAGAGGGGAGGGCAGATGCTGTGCTCCTTGGGGTGGGGGCTGGGTCTCAAGCAGGTGCAGTGTTTCCCTAAATGCTCCACGGGGTGGGCTCTGTGCCACGACTCTTACAACCCTGGTTGTTCTCATCCCACCCACCCTGCTCCCACCCAGAGCTGCAGCTTCTTTTCCAAACTGGCATCTGTGTTCCAAGCCTGGCCCCTTCCTGGCACCGGGACAGGCAGCGGAGAGGTACCTGCCGGCTGCCGCGCTGTCTGGTGACTAGCTGGGCACCTGCCCTGGGCCAGCCTATCTGCTTGGGGGCTGAGCCCTAGGAAGCAGTAGACTAGGCTGATGTGCTCCGTGTGCTGCACAGGGGTGGTGTGCTGGCCCCGGGGGCAGGTTGGCTGAGGTGGAGTGGGGGCCTCAAGGGCCCATTGCCAGCCCCAAATGATGCAGTCCTACTCTCTCCTCACCTGGATTTAACCAGGTGGTATTTATCCTTTACATAGCAAATGCAGACAGCAGGAAGGGGAGGGTCTGGAGCCCTTGCTACCCGGACCAGAGCTGGTGCTGCTGCCTTGGGGTGCTGGGAGGCGCCCTGTGTTGATTCCTGCTGGAGAATTCCCTCCCTCCCTCGCCCTTCGGGGGTCTGAGAAGCCTGGGAGAGAAGGTCGCAGGGAGCAGGGGGTGGCTGCCCCAGACTGCTCAGCTCAGGCTTTGCTTTTGTCACAGGTGCAGGACAGTCGTCCAATCAGCTTCCCCTCTCTTCTGAGTCACATGACATCCATGCACCTGAATGCTGAGGTGCTGGCAATGCCTGTGGTTCATGAGAAGCCAGCGCCCCTGAGGCCCTTCAAGCCATTCTCAGCCACCGTCCCCTGTGACTTCCACATCCTCAACCTGAGGACACTGCAGGCCGAGGTGAGAGCGTAGCCCGACCCCCCCATGCGCATTGCTGGGCAGCACCCGGCTCAGACATGGGCACAGGCCATGGTCCCAGTCACTGCAGCAGGCTCACACCTGGGGTCTGGGCCTCAGCCTGACCGCATGCACCCCTTGGGCTGACAGGAGTAATTAATTCCTTGTGTCATAGGGAGGGAAATGGATCCTCAGGCTGAAAACAGTGTTTGTGCTAAATCTGATCAGTAGCTAGGTCAGACGGCTAAAACCCAGGATGTGTGAGCCAGCTGAGATGCGAGAGAGAGAGAGAGAGAGTGAACACCCAGGGAGCCCTTCCCAACTGTGGTGGAGGAAAGTTAGGGAAGGAGAGATGAGGTGAACGCATGTGGACACAGCCTGCTGCATGGGAATTGGGTCCAATGGAGTAACAGGTGCATACGGTGCATCATAAGGAAGAGGCCAGGCACCACATCATTCTGGGGCTCTGATGTGCCCTGGCCCACGCCCGTCATGATGGATCAGCTCACCACAGCTCTGCTTTCTGCTGAGGGAATCCAGCATTAGAGGTGCCACGGCCTGACTTGAGTCCGGGCATCTGAAACCAGCAAGTTGCTGGTTGTTAGCCATGCGGCTTGGCTGTCAAGGTTCACAGCCAGCTGCTTAGGGTGCTGAGAAGTGGTTAATGAGGCATGAATATCCATGAACAGCCTCATGGTCCATTTACCTCCCTAGTCGCAGCAGCACGTGACTCTGTCACACGCATGTCTGCTTCTCCATCCAGGAGGACTCGCTGCCCTCAGCTGAGATGGCATTGATCCTGCACCGCAAGGGCTTTGACTGCGGCATGGAGGCCAAACACCTGGGCTTCAACTGCACCACCAGCCAGGGCAAGGTAGGTCTGGGACGTGGCCGGCACCTCCTCCCCCAGCCAGGGTAAAGCAGGTTTGGGAAATGGCCAAGCACCTCCCCTGCGTCCTGGCAGCTGACCCTCTCATGTTGGTTCTGAGACTCAGGCCTGGTTGTGGCTTGTGCGGGGAGGCTGTGGTGGCAGGGTGGGGTCCCCTGCATGCACACAGGCGCAGTGGACTATAGGAGGCATTTGAGCAGGAAGCAGTGTGCTTTTGAGTCTAGCTCCAAAGGGGCAGCTGTGTTAGTCTAGTTCAGCAAAACAAACAAGGAGTCTTGTGGCACTTTTAAAGATTTTTGTCAGATTTTCTCCAACGAAAGCTCATGTAATAAATACATTTTTTAGTCTTTAAGGCTGTGTTCACACAGCACTCTTATTTCAAAACAACAGAGGTTGTTTCGAAATAAGAAATACCCTGTTCACACGACACACGGTTGTTTCGAAACAACAGCACCCATTGTTTCAAAACAACTTAAACCCTGTGTGGGGACGAAACAATGTTGTTTCGAAATGATTGTTTCGAAACAATGCCATCCAAACATGTTGTTTTGAAACAACACTGACTTGTTTCGAAATAACTGTTGCCTGAAGCTGCTATTTCGCTTTGAGCTTTTTTCCTTAATTCAGATTAACAAACTGTTAATTCAAATTAAGTTATTTCGAAATAAGGCATTATTTTGATACAAGTTGTTTTGACACAACTATATTGAAATAATGCCTGTGTGTGAACACAGCCTAAGTGCCACGGGACTCCTTGTTTGTTTTTCTTTTGGGTTTACTGAAGGCAGTGTTCCCAGGCACGGCCTCTCTGCCACATCCGGCCCTTGTCTCACTACCCCCCAGGCTGGCTGCCTCTCCATTCTGGCTCCATGTCTGCTGTCTGAGACCCAGGCAGCCTGAGGTTTCGGCTCCTCTTCTCTCTGCAGCTCTCCCTTGGGAGCCTGTTCCATGGCTTGGAGCTGGGGTCCCTGCAGCCCACCTCGCTGACGCTGATGTACCCACTGGGCGCCGCCTCCCCCAACAACACTGTGATCTACATGGAGCCCATGGAGATTGCCACCTTCCGCATCCACTTTGGGTAGCCTCCTGGTGGCCAAGAGAGGAGCAGAGCAAACAACGCTGCGTGGGAAAGATGGCCGGCTGGAACGGCGCAGGGCTGCTCCGCCTTGCTGGGACAGCTGGGAGACATCCCCTGCCACAGGGGGTGGGGTGGGCATGGAGCTTCCCTTAGGCTGTGACTTGGGGGTGGACACTGCACAGGAGGCAGCCAGACTTGGCAGGAGCTGCTGGCTCCATTATTTATTAAGCTGCATTTTAAAATTATATTGCAAATGGCCAAAAAGGGGGCCTGGGGCACATATGAGACAGGTGGCATGGAGGATCCAGGGCTTGCTCTCAGGACTCAACCTGGCCCTACAGACGCTGCAGTCAAATGCTGGAAGGCAGCAGGCAGGCTGTTGCATTCCTGGCTGCAGATGCTGCTGGGTCAGATGGAAGGCAGGTTGCAGCTTCCCTGGTGGGATGCCTGGCTGTGAAAGGAGTGTGCTGTGTCCCCAGAGAGGTACGAAGCCATCCTGTCCATTTCCCATCTCTCCCATCCTCTGCTCCTGAGTTGTGGGGCAGATGAGCAGGTGCTGGAGCCTGTTGGTCTGCATGGGGCTGCCTGTGATTCCAAGAGATGGCAGGAAAACCTGGTTCGGGGGAGCGGGTGAGGGCAGGGGGGGCAGGGGGCTGTGGCTTTAATGGACATTGTATGGAACTGGAGACTGTGAATTTCCCTGAGTTCATCACAAGCTTTTAGGCAACAAAAGGCCTCTTTCCAGCCCTTCTGCCTTGTCTCTGGTTTATGGCACTGGGGCTGGGGAGGGACGGGTGTTCAAGGGCCCTCCACCCCTCTTCCATTCAGCTGATGGGACACCCCTCCCCTCTTTCAGCTTCTGCTCTGTGTGGGTTTCCAGTGTCAGGGGCTGGGGGAACATCCAGAGTCCTCTCTTGCTGTTTCCAAGAGCTTGCACTGCAGGGGTGCTAAGGAGTGAGTCCCTACCCAGCAGAGGTCACTGGGGCACGAGTGGCTATTCCTGCCATTCCTGGCTTTTAAGAGCAGCCAGAAAAGTTGCAAAGGAAGGGTCATGTGGTTCTTTCCTAGAACCCTCCGTTCCCTTCCTGGGAGCTGTGATCTGGGCCCGTCCCCCAGGAACAAACACAGATCACCCTCTAATCCCCTTTTCTCTTCATCTGAGATCAAAATATTGGCAATTCCACTTGCCACTGATCTCCATGTGGCCTGATTGACGGTGGCAAGCGGGCACCATGTAATAATGCCTTCCCTGTTGACCTGTTTTACCTGTCAGCTGCCAGAGGTCCGCAAAGCTGGGTACAACCGGGCCTCATGGGATGACCACCTGAATATGCCAAAATCAGGGAAAGCTGTAAAAACTGAGAGAAAAACTCCCCGAATACTGACAGGTGCTACTTAAACCAGTCTCCCAATGAGTAACAAACAATGTTTCTGATTCCTTACTCCCATTAGCAAGAAATGTAACAAAGCATAAATGCCCCCCTTTACTACACATCAGCTCCTCTAGCCCCCAAGTAGCCACTGGGTCCTTAAAGAAATAGGTTCTCCTGACCCCAAAGGGCCAGCCAGAACAATACAGGCCAATCCTTTAATGCGTACAACCAGAGGTTTAATGTCAAAAGAAAAGAAACAAAACATGAGGGATGTCAAAGGGGCAAAGTGAATCACATACAAATGATTCAAAGTCCATATAAAACAAGTCCTTGAAGAATTTGGAGTTTGCAGGATTGTTCCTCTGGGATAAACCCAGCACCTGGGTGGGTCTCAGTCCTTTGTCCAGTTGCAGATGAGTAGTTCCAGAGCTGGCTGTTGGATGTAGACTGGAGATGAAAGACAACATGGAGCTGATGCTTCTGTCTTTTATCTGGCCTTCCCCACGCTGTGTGGAGTTTTTGCAAATCAAAATGGAGCTGAGTCACAAGGACAAGTACTAGTGGCTCAACAGGTTTCCCCCTGGGCCCACTATACTTGGGAGCTTCCTGAATGGGCCATTAAAGGGACAATGGTTTTTAGACACCCAGTCTGGGGAGTTTTCCAGAATCAAATAAATTGAAACACAAATAGAACAAACATATTTGTGACTTCCAATGTTCCCTCTAATTTTTCGTAGGCTGTGTGTGCAAAAATTTTTTTGTGCAAATTTTTGGAACTGGTGTCCAAATTTGTGTGCATTCCAGTGAGTGTGGTCAAACTTGCAAATGTGTATGATGCAAATAATATATTAGCTTTATTTTGATTTGGTGATGGAAATATTTTAATTTACAAAACCTTATTTGAAACATGCTACTTGAAACAGCTTTCTTGAAGTAGCATAAAAACATTTGCACTGTTGATTTTTTTTTTGTGCATGCTTTAGTTTGTTGTGTGCGTGGGTTTCACAACCTGTGTGCATGCGCACACACGCACAGCTTAGAGGGAACATAGGTGACTTCTAATACAGATATGACACCTACATATGAACCACAGAATCATTCCTAGCAGATTTCAGCCATTCTAATGGTACCAAACGTGTCATATCATAGATGGATTATTGCAAATATGAAATATTATTATGAAAATCATAAATGATCCCCTAAATCCGGACAGTGTCACACTGGGTGTGTTAAAAAGAGATAAAGAGTGGGAGGGGTGTGTGACCAGATGCTGTCCTTTCCCCTTGGTCACAACACACTTACAATGGGGGACTTAAGGAACTGGCAGGTAGCAAAAGGAATATCTAAAAGAATGCCCATGTGACCTGTGGAACTCACTGCTGCTAGCTCCAAAGCTGGGTGGTGGTTTGTATGGTGAATGGAACATCCACAGCTGAGCAGGGAGTTGGCTGCCTCCTGCATGGCTGGGGCCAAACCTGGCTGCTGCTCCCAGGGCTGGGGGGGTGGCCTCTCAGGACAGTTTCTCCCATTGCCGGCTGTAGCAGGGCTCTGCTTGCACCACAGATAGCTGGTGCCAAGGACAACAAGCCAGCGACCTTGGGGCTGCTCCAGGCTAACAACTCTGCTTCCCTGGCTGCCATTTTCCTGGCCTGGCTGGGGGTAGTGGGACTGTCCCAAAAAGGGGCTCGTTGCAGCCAGGCCTCTGCCAGTGGGAGCCAGGAATCCATGTGCTCACAAGCAGCCCCCTCAGCATCTCTGGTTGTTATGGGGACCAGCGTCATTGCCTGGTGCTGCCCCCGGGGCCGCAGCCCTCCCTTCACCTCCCCCAGCACTAATTACTGCAAGATGGGGAAGGGCGGGGACACTCCTGGGAGCAGACTGCACCAGCTGCCTCTGGCGTGGCTGAGCACAGCTCCCAGCCCATGGGGCATGCAGGAGGTTGCGCAGTGCTGTGTTTATCTCTGCTCTTGGCATGCAAGAAGGTTGCTCCTGTCCCCAGTGCCCTGGAGCCCCAGCCCCAGCTGCAAGGCCTTCCCCACAGCTGCCACCGTCCCTGCTGATCCTGGCCCCACATGCTGGCAGCACACACTGAAGGCTGCTTACTCAGGCCCCTTGGCCCTGGACTGTGAGCTTGGGGCCCCATGGGGTGGGAGCACAGTGCTGGGGGGCAGTGGCCTGGCGGGATGGGTGCTGCTGGCTGCTGTGCCATTGCCCTGTTGCATCTGCAACTTCTTAATACAAAGGCACAGACCCATACACTGGACTCAGACCTGCCACTACCCAGCACAGCCACAGTCCCATGGCATGGAGACCCCCCCAGATGGGCCCCCCCAGATAACATGGGGTCTGCAGAGAGCCTGAAGTATGGGGGCAGAGGGAAGTGGGAGTCCTGCTGATCTACAGCACCAGGCAGGTCTCTGCTGGCAGCCGGGGGGGCAGGACACGTGATGGGATCCTGTTGGCACTTGTGTGGGGTGCCCCAGTGGCCAGCTGCTCTGCCTGGGGTGCTGTTAGTGCATGCAGAGCTGAGGCAGGGCTGGCAGTGACATGACAGCAGGCGATGAACTGGCAGCAGGAATGGGCTGAGGTGCTAATCCTCCTGCATCTGCAGGCCAGGGTGTCCACCCACCTGTCAGGGGAGCAATTAGCAGCTCTGGCCCTGGGGAATCTCTAATGGAGCCCTGGCGGGGGCCCAAGAACCTGCTGCAGGGTGGGCGCAGGGCTGGAGAGGGCCCTTGGGCAGGCCCTGGCTGAGCTGGGCTGGTTCTCCCTGCTGTCTGCGCCTGCCTGTCCCCCATTTTACAAGGCCATCTTGCTGCTGCCCGTGTGCTCCTCAGCCAAGTGGCTTCGCCATTCACCAGGCCACGGTGCAAGAATTCTGCACCATCCAGTGTGTGCAGTCGTGTCAGTCCTGCACAGGGGTTATCAGTGCTAGTCAAGGGTCCCGCAACTTAGGTCCAAGCATGGCCCACCACCTGCCAGCCTTGACACCGAGCTGTGGCAGCATGCCTTGCAACCCTCTGTGCATGTAAGGCCATGTGTGTGGGGGGCCGTTCCCCACTGCTTTCCAGCCACAGACCTCTTCCCCTGCTGGACAGAGTCCAACCACTGTTCCCCCTAAGCTGTGCATGTGTTCAATAGTGCTAATATTGGTGCTCACAAAGAAATGTTTTTGTGCACACAGAGAAATTGTTTGTGCACACAGTCTACAAGTAATTAGAGGGAACATTGAGTCCAACTCTCCCCCCACCTCTCCTATTGTGCCCCAGGTTTGGCTTTATTGCCAAATTCACAGGCAGAGAACAGCTCAGGCCTTCTTCCCAGGCTGGGTTGCTCCCAGGGCTCCTCTTCCCAGTCTGCTCAGCCAGAACCCTTGATCCTCTCTCTCCAGGAGCCACTCCCTCTCCTTTCCAGCTTGCCCCCTGCCTGTATGACTTTCTTGGCAGGAGCAATGCCATCCGACAAGCTCAGGAATGACAGAGCCTGCAACCTGCTGCCCCATTGGGCACTGGAGCCCAGAGAGGCTCATTAGCGATGTGCCCGCCTCCCTGGCTCCTCTGGGTCCCAGCGGAGCTGGGCGGTAAGTGCAAGAGGCTCATGTAGAGAGACCTTAATGGCTGCAGGAGTTGCTTGATGGGCCGGAGATGGAGGTGGGGCAGCAGGGGCTGTGGTTTCTGAGGTTCCTCCAGCAGGAGCCTGAGCTCTGTCTGCCCAAGGAGTAGATGAGAAGATGCTGCACGGGCTCTTGCTGGGCGTCCTCGTCTACATCTCACTGCCTGCCAGCTTCCTCAGCACCGGTAGGGTACACCTCGTCACCCCAACCCCTTGGCGTGGGCAGGGTACACCTTGTTGCTCCCAACCTTTTGGTGTGGGCAGGGTACACCTTGTCATCCCAACCGCCACAGCACAGGTATAGCATCCCTCCTCAGCTCCCCAACTCCCTCAGCAGGGGCACAGCACCCATTGGATCGCCAACCTCTTCTGCACAGGTTGAGTGCCTCCTCAAGCCCCTTGGCTGGGGCATGGCACCCCCCCCGCTTCCCCTGGCACAGGTATGGCATCCGCTTGCCTCACCAATCCCCTCAACACACAGATGGCAACTTTTGGTGCCTCCCAGCGCCATCAGCATGAGTATGGCACCCCTTTCAGCTCCCCAAGCCCCTTGGCACAGGCACGGAGCTCCCTTAGCGTCCCACCCCCTTGGATACTTAACACCTTCAGCACAGGCATGGCAGCCCCCTGCCTTGTCAGCTCGCCTAACTTTTGTGACTCCCACGCAGCTCCTCTGCTATGGCACCATACTATTCACACTGCTCGTTCAGGGGGTGGGGTGGGAAGTGTGTATCTGGTCCTGAGAGGGTTGGTGCAGGCTGGCGTGCAGCCAGGACTGGCGCCACCTGAGCGTCTCTTGTGTGTGCAGGGCTGGATGTGTCTGGGGGTGGGGGTGTATCTGTTCCATGGTGTGCAGTGGAGCTGGGGAGCATGCCCAGATGGACATAATGCCTGGAGACATTTCTTCTCCCTGCACTGCTATCAACAGCACCGTATCCACCTGATCACAACTTAACACAGGACATCCCTCTGACCCCCTCTGTCCAGGCAGTTTCCTGTGCCCCCGCCAAACCCTGGGCATTGGGGAGTGTGTTGGCAATGACTGGGGCCTTGGGCTTAACATATGGGATGGGCACCTTGCCAGGATTGCTGCATGTCACCATCCCCAGGGCCGGGCACTGGGAGATGGGTGCCAGCAGCAGGGGCTGATGTGGTTTGGGACTGTGGGTCACAAATGCCAGGCTCTGATGCTTCTGGAAGGCCCTCTACCACCACTGTCTGTGGTTGCCCCTGCTGTGTGTGTCTGTGGGGTGAGCACCCTGCCCTGGTATGGCCAACTCTGTGGGGGCCACCAGCTCCAGCCACATTTGCCATGCTTGGCTCCTGAGCTGCTGAAAGCCACTGGGTGAGCAATTTGCTCTGGTTTGCACAGTGCACAGTGCATGAGGGCTGTGAGATGGGTGGGGCCCCTGTGTGTGGCAGATCACAGGCTTGGGTCTGCTTCTGGAGCAGGATTCAGTGAGCTGCAGAGACCATCTGTAAAGCACACTGAGTAGTCACATCCCCTCCACCCCTGGCTGGGAGAGTTCTGGGCTTTTGCATGCAACTGGTAGCAGTTGTAGGATGTTATCTGCTGTGACGGCACAGTAGGCAGAGCTCGTATTTGGCCGGTGTTCTGAATAGTCAAGGCTGTGTCCTCTCCCCTTTTTAGCCTCAGCCCGTAACCTGCATCTCTGTGAGGGATATCCCAGCCCTGATGGGCGCTACCACTCTGGCTTCTACTGCCCACGCCTCACTGATCCCCCAGCACACAGGTACTGCTGCCGCCATGGAGCCCACGCCCTAAAATCCTGCTGCCCCCAACTGGAGTTTGAGAGCCTGATGAGGGTAAATCTGTCCAGCATGCCGACCCCTGCCAGCCTCAGGTAAGCAGCAGCACCTGGTGTGTGGCAGCCCTGTGTACATGCTCTTGTGGGGGCAGCGGCAAAAACCTTGTGACACCTCACGGTCTTGTTCTCTGTGAGTCACTGATGCCAGCGCACGGTGGGCAGCGACACTGCTGGCCGGACCACAATGCTGGGCACTTTGGGAGCCACACAGGGTTGTGACCTGGGTCTCCTTCGATAACCTGCATGTGCAAAAATCAGGGCAGGCTGCAGAACCAGGGGCCAAACCCCAAAACCACTGATGGGTGGTACTTAAACCAGTCTCCTAGTCAATAAAAAAACATGCTTCTGATTCCCCACACTGGCCATCATGAAGCATAGCAAAATAGAAACAGGTCCTTTTATTGCACATCAGCTGCTCTGGTCCCTGCCTAGCTGCTGGGTCTCTTAAAGAAATAGGGACTCCTGACTTCTAAACAATGTGCCCTGTAAGGTTTGGCGGCTCGTATGCAAAATTTTCAACCCGTGTGCAAAACCTTTTCTGAATAAAATTTTTGTGCAACCTCACGCAACAGAAATTATTGAAAAAAATGTGGCAAGCAACAGTTAAAAGTTTTTTTTTTAAATCAACATTTCATGCTTCCACCCAATGTGCTTTGTCAGACAAAGCTATGTTTATTACAAAGGACGCCCTTTTAATAGTCACTACACATTAGTGCTTCAAACAGAACACAACATTGTGAAAAATATATGCCCAGCACCTCCAGACGAGCAGTGGATCTAGCTGTTTTGTATAGGTCTAAATTTTAAGAAAAATTCATAGACCTAAGTCAGTAAAAGAAAAAAAGTGAAATAAACTGAACTGAAATGGAAAAATAAGAAAAAGCTTACTAATCATTATTTATACTGTATGACCACTACAGGGCCCCTAGTGTGCTAGGTGCTGTACAGACTTAACACAAAACCCTATCGCTGCTCCAAAGAACTTTTAATGTATGTAAGCCTCCGATATTTCATGTTAAAGAGAAGTAGCCATGTTAGGCATGTGATAAATCCGTTTGTTAGTCTTTAAAAGTGCCACAAGACTCCTTGTTTGTTTTCTACATATTTCATGTTTCTGAATAACTAAATTAAGATGAAAGGGTATCCTCAGTACTAAAGTAGGAAGAGTGAGTGCAATTCATAACCTGTATTTATCATTTCCCTTCTTATTTCATATTACTCTTAGGCCCAAATTATTCATCATGATGGGCCTAATCTGACTTGCTCCTCATTCTTAACTCCCATTGACATCAATGGCAGACGTGTGCAGAAGAGTTGCAGAAGCAGGCACATATTTCAGTATATTCTTCATTTGTAATTTGGCATCACATTTAGATGATTAAACAATACCAATAACTCCTATTATCCTTACTGAACTCTCCTTTCCCTTGAATACCAGTATAGAGTTCTTTAGTTTCATGTGCATAAACTTATCCATGGCTTTGGAAATGTCACTTCAATTACAGCTACAGTATTACAAATGGACAAGCAATTGTGTAGGGTTGGTTATTTTGGATTTTTTTTCCCCCATTTGCAAACATGGCTAGTTAACACACAATATGTGCAAAGAAACCATGAGCCCAGAGGGCCACCTAGTTTGGTGTCCTGTCCCCAGGCAGCCTGACCTGATGCTGCATATCTAACATGCAGTCTGTCTGAGCAGCATGGCACCATAAGGGAAGAAACTGTTCTCTACTATTAAGCCTAAGATTTTAAAATATTTAACATTCGCTTCCCAGTCTCATCTGCACTTCCCAAAAGAAAGGAGAAGCCAGGTGGGCTATGTCTTTCCCTGGCTGGGCAATTCAGTCAGGCACTGGGAAGGATGGGATGCTCAGAGAGTCTTTGCCCGAAACAAAATGCACAGACCCTTTCAAGGGCAGGGAGAGCTTTAGGCAAGGGTCCCCCTGCTCCTGCCCGTTTCCTGCCAGGTTTTGGCAAACAAATGCCTGATGTAGAGGAGTTCTCAGAGTCCTCCCTCTCCCAGGCTGGGCCCCTGCCCCTCTTCTCCTCCTGCTGCAGCCAGAGGGAACCTGGCCCCTTACCTATTTTGGCCAGAGATGCTAGCATGATCCAGAGTGTTATTTTGAAGGGGACCTGTATGTGCTCATAAGCCAGGGAGAAGATGATGGTGTGCATGGAGGGCTCGTTCTCCTGGGCTCCGTCTGGCCGCCACCTGCCATTGTCCTGGCCAGCATCCTCATAGGCCACAGCAGCAAGAGGCCCTGGAAAGCACTGGCTGCAGGCACACCCAGCAGCCACAGGAAGGGCCCTGACCTGGCCCCTGCCACCCCCCCCCCGCTGCTTCCTGGCCACGCCGTTGGCTCAACCTGGGGCATACCACCTCGCCCCCCCAGCCGATCCCTGGCTGCTCTGCCAGCCCAGCCCAACCCTGGGCCTGCCCCGCCACTGGCCAGTCCTCAGCTGCAATGCCAGATTGGCCTGGCCCATACACAAAAAATTGTGCATGGCAGGCTTTTTTCATGTGCGCGGCCGCACTGCTGCACAGCTTGGAAGGAACAGTGACCCCCAAAGGGTCAGCCACATTACCCAGAACAATAGAGGCTTGGATCTTACCCAAACTACCACGTTGCCAGCCAGTCCTTTAGGAACTATAACTAAAGGTTTAATATACAAAGAAAAGAAGCATAATGTGAGAGATGTTAAAGGGTCAAAGTGAATCATAGACATACAATTTACTTAAAGTCTGTATAAAGCAAGTCCTTGAAGAATTTGTAGTTTGCTGGTTAGTCCAATCTCTCTGGTATACACCCAGCACCTGGGTGGGTCTCAGTCCTTTGTTCAGTGACAGCAGAGGAGGGTGTTGGTTGCAGACTGAAGACAAAATGGAGATGGGGCCTTTTATCACCTCTGGCCTTCCCCATCTATGTGGATTTTTTTGCAGTTCAAAATGGAGTTGAGTCACATGGGCAAGTCCCAGGGGCTTGACAGGTTTCTCCATGAGCTCACTGTAACTGAGAGCTTCGTTAATGGGCCTTCAGGAGACAATGGTTTTGTAGCCATCCAGCCTGGGAGTGCCCTAGAATCAAACAACCTGGAATACAAATAGAACAAACCTATTCTGAATTTCTAATACAGATTTGACACCTACACATAAACCATATAATCATTCCTAGCAAATTACAATCTTTCTTTTGGTACCAAATATGGCATATCACATATGGATTATTGCAAATATGAAATATTAATATGAAAGATAGTCATAAACACTCCCCTGGACCCAGACAGTATCGCAGGGGTGATCTGCAAAGAGGTGCTGGCGACTCAGGAATGGCAGATGAACGAGCCCCATGAAATGGATTTGCATGAGTCATAAAGATGCCACCAGCCTGACTTTTGCATGGCCACAGTGTGAATCCGTGGTATATCCACACCTGCAGCTCTTGTTACCCAGAACAGAAGAGAGACACTGGAATTGGAAAAGTGACAGAGAGGGCACTAGAAATGATTCAAGGTATGGACCAGCTTCCATATGAGGAGAGATTGAAAAGACTTGGACTGGTCAGCTTAGAAAAGAGACAGCTAAGAGGGGACATGATAGAGGCCTCTAACATCATGAATGTTGTGGAAAAAGCAACTAGGGAAGTGTTAGTTACCCCTTCACATAATGCGAAACCCCTGGATCACCCAAGGTAATTAATAGGCAACGTGTTTAAAGCAAACAAAAGGAAGTACTTCACACAATGCAAAGTCAACCTATGGAACTCCTTGCCAGGAGTTGTTGTGAAGGCCAAGAGTAAAATGGTGTTTGAAAAAGAAGTAGATAAATCCACGGAGTATAGGCCAGCAACAGCTATTAGCCAGGAAGGGCAGGGATGCAACTCTGCACTCAGGATGCTCCTAAACCTTGGACAGCCAGACACTAGGTCAGGACAATGGGGGGATGAATCACTCTATATTTCCCCTGTTCTGTTTGTTCTGGCACCGGGCACTGTCAGAAGACAGACTACTGGGCTAGATGGACCATTAACTCTGATCTGAAATGGACAGTCCTAGGTTGTTATGGAAAATCTTGTCTCTCTAATCCACTTGAGCGGCCAGAGTTCATTAACGGATAGTAATGACTCATGCCCAGTCCCATTTTCCTGCTGTAGAGCAGACGTGTCCATGGGTAGCGCTCCCAAGCACCACGGACCATGCATTTCCCTAGAAGCATCAGATTCCCCAGGCTGGTGGTGATGCCCTTGGCATTGAGCTGGGGAAGATATGCCACCCAGTACTGTCTGGCAGCTGGGTTCCCCTAGGAGAGTGGAAGCCACCTGCTGGTAGCAACACAGTGCCCAGCTTAACACAGCTGTTGCCTTTTGCCTTCCTCCCCAGGAACCAATTGCCTCTTCTGGCTGTGGGGCTCTACGGCCTCCTAATCCTCATGCTCATGCTCCTTGACTTCCTCCACTTCTGTCGACTCAACCTGCGCAGCTTCCACAGCTTCCTCAGCAGCACCTCCCTAGGCAAGCGCCTGGCTTGTTACTTCCCGCAACACTGCTCGCAGCCCTGCTCAGCTAGAGGAAAGACGCAGCAGCGGGCACCAGCAGCTCCTAGGGCCCAGCCCAGCCAGGAGGACAGCAAGTGCGAACAGCAGCCACTGCAGTGACTGGGTTCAGGTTGGGGGCAGAGGATGTCAGCGGTAGGAATTTGTATCAGGGCTGTTGCATGGGGCTAAAGTGAGCTGGTCCCTGGGCTGCTTGGCCTGGCCTGGCCTGTTCTGCATAAAGTGCCTGTGCTGCCCCCAGTGCTCTGTCTGCCTGTCTGTGACTCCAAGGGAGGGGGGAACCCTGCAGGGCGGGGGGCTTGGTGTCACCCGATGACACAGGCTGGGCAGGGCAGGGTTTCCTCCTTGACCTGTTCCTCCATCCATGGGTGTGCGCATGTGTAAGAGCGTGTGGGTGCGTGCAGGTGTGTGCACTCCCGTGTTGTGTACGGTAGGCCCCTCCTTTGAAGGAGCACTCTCCCAGTCCCACCTGGGCACCTCTCTGCCTCTGAGCGCAGGGATCCCAGCCACGCAGCCCGTGGGGAGCAGGCGGAGGGGCTGGCTGGCTCGCCCTTGAGGGCTGAGCCATGTGGCAAATTGGCCCTGGAGCCTGCTACGTTCCCAGCTCGGCCTGCAGCCAGCAGCACCAGACCTGAGCCGGGCCAGCCACCCGCGGGGCCGTCCTCGGCCGGGCCCCAGGCGCGGGGCCGTCGTTAGGGTCCAGAGTCAACGGGGGCGGGGCCTCGCGGGAGGGGCGGGGCCAGGGCGGGCGAAGTTCCCCGGTGACGCCCGAGGTTAGGCTCCGCCCCCGGCCTGTGTCCGTCACGTGACACTGGCGCGGCCGAGCGTCAAGCGACCGAGAACGAGGCCGACGGGGGCGGGATGGCGCGCGGCGAGATGACGTCATCAGACCGCGCGGAGCGGGGGCGGGGTGTGGAGCGGCCTAGGCGGTGGGAGCGGGATGGAGGGCGCCGTGAGTGAGCCGCGGCCCGGGGGGCGGGATCCGGGACTGGGAGAGTGGGGGCCCTGGGGCCGGGGCCTGGAGCGGGGGTCCTGGGGCACGGCTTTCTGGATGTTGGGGGTGTCCTGGGGCCGGGGGGCTCAGGG
>VOCP01055373.1:0-10355 GCA_007922195.1 Podocnemis expansa | reverse complement strand
TTGTTTCGGAACACCTTGTTCCGAAACAACATGTTCACACACATTGTTTCGAAACAAGGGTTTCGAACCAAGGTTGTTTCGCTCCCAAATTGGGTTTAACTTGTTTCAAAACAACACAGTTGTTTCAAAACAATGGCTTCCTGTTGTTTCGAAAGAACTGTGCGTTGTGTGAACAGCAGAATTCTTATTTCGAAACAACCTCTGTTGTTTTGAAATAAGAGTGCTGTGTGAACACAGCCAAGGAGCTGATGAGATACAGGCCATTAATAATTATCTTCAGAAAGTCATGCAGGAGGGAAGAGATTCCATGGGGTGGGAAAAGGCAACTATAGTATCAATCAATAAAGAAAGGAAATAAGGACAACACAGGAAATTACAAACCAATTCATTTAACTTCAGTACCCAAAAAGATAATGGAGGAAATAATTAAGCAATCAATTTATAAACATTTAGAAGATAATAATAAACAAGAGTAGGCATGGAATTTTCACAAACAGATATTTTAAACTGAGCTAATATCTTTCTTTGACAATGTAACAAGCCATATGACTGGGGGAAAATGATAAATTATATATATTTTTTTACTTTAGTAAGGTTTTTAAAAACTGTCCTGCATGACCTCCTCATACACAAACTACAGAAATACAAACTAGATGGAGTTACTATAAAGTGGATATATAACTAATTGGAAACCCTTGCTAGACAGCAGTTATTAGTGCTTCACAGTCAAGCTGGAAGAGTATATTAACTAGACACCTGCAGGAGTTGGTTCTGGGTCTGGTTCTGTTTAATATCTACATCAGTGTTGTAGATAATGGCATAAGAGAGTACTCTTAAAGTTGGCAGACAATGCCAACCTGGAGTAGAGGGGTTGCAAGTGGGAGGATCGGATTAAAATTCAATATGATCTGCACAAACTAGAGAAATGTTTGATGTATGTAGGATGAAATTCAATACGGACAAATGTAAAGTACTCCACTTAGGATGGAACAATCAGTTGAGTAACACAGAAAAATCTGTGGGTCACAAACTAAATATAAGCTAACACTAAAACTATTGCAAAAAATATAGCAGGCCCCAGAATGCTTTTCCTGTGGGTTCTGGGAGGCAGGGAGCTGCCATGGCCTGGGCTGAGGCTCCGAGCATGCTTAGTCAGAGCAGGCTTAGGTCGGAGCCTCAGCCTGGGCCGAGGCCGCTCCGCAGTGACATGGTGGCCAGGTAAGGGGGCCCGGAGAGGGGGGTAGGGGACAGGGATGCCGGCTGGGAAAGTGCATGGGGGAGGGGATTGGCTCAGGGCAGCAGGGGAAGACAGCATGGCACAGCGGGGGGGGGGGGGCGGGTTGGGGAAAGATTGGGGACCAGTGGTGAGACAGAGGCTGGAGACAGTAGCTGGTGTGGGGGGGATAGTGTGGGGGGGCAGTAGCTGGGTGGTGGGGTAGGCATCTGGGGGCGGGAGTAGCTGGGATCATGGGGCCAGTGTGTGTGGGGCAGTAGCTGTAGTGGTGGGGCAGGCATGCGGGGCTTAGTAGCTGGGGTGGGGGTAGGCATGTGGGGAGCAGTAGCTGGGGTGGGGGTAGACATGTGGGGAGCTGTAGCTCGGGTGTTTGAAGGGGCCCCACACCAGTGTGAGGTGGGTGCACGCAAGCATGAGGGAGGCCTGGACAACTGTGAGGGGGCCCTGCTAATTTAGAAGGGTTCCGGGTCCTGCCAAATTATACTTTACCCCCTGGATACCATCACAGGTCCCAAGCACATTAGCCACATGATCAGGGGCTCATTCACTTGCACATCCACTAATTTGATATATACTATCGTGTGCCAGCAATGCTCCTCTGCCATGTACATTGGCCAAACCGGACTGTTCTTGCACAAAAGGATAAATGGACACAAATCGGACATGAAAAATGCAACACCCATATACTAGTAGGAGAACACTTCAATCTCCATGGACACTCAGTAGCAGGCTTGAAAGCTGCCATACTTCACCAAAGAAACTTCAAAAACAGACTGCAGCATGAAACTGCAGAGTTAGAACTAATCTGCAAACTTCAAACCATCAGAGTGGGTCTGAATAGAGACTTGGAAAGGTTAACATGTTACAAAAAGTGATTCATCTGTTCACACATTCTCTCCCTTTGATGAACTCATGTGAATGGGCCCTGCCTGCTCTCTGAACTGACTTTGCTAACACTTGCCTTCCTCCACCCTGGCATGCGTATATAGACCTCTCAACTGTAGTTTCCACTTCATGCATCTGATCAAGTGGGCTGGAACCCACAAAAGCTTATGCCCAAAGAAATCTGTTAGCCTATAAGGGGAGTTGGCAAGCCACAGCTCCAGAGTTACATAGAGCTCTTGAACTGCCAACATGTGGCTTTGGGGATGCAGGGCTGCAATGGGACTTCCAGTCAGCCCCAGCATCAGGGCTGGCTCTTAGCCAGCCCTGGCCTCACCTGCCCTCCCACTGCATGAGCAGGAGGCAGCCAAATGGAAGTGCAGCAGACCCTAGTGCTCATGGGGGTGCGGGGCAGAGCATGGGCTACCAGGGCCAGAGGCTGCACTGTCTGTCCTCCTTCTGCTTCAGTGGTGGGGTGGAGCAGTGCTTCTGGCCAACCTTCAGGTGGCCGTGTCTCCCTAAGGGGAGGAGAGCAGGCAGCATGGAGCTGTGGCTTGAGGGGTGGGGCCCTGGAGTGGCCCACTCCAAAGAGTTCAGACTGCTTTTTCCCCAGCCACCCCAGGGCTGAACAAGCCCGAACCAGGGCCGGGAGGCGAGGTGGCCTCTGTACTGCCCTGGGGTGGCTGGGGGCGAAGCGGCCTGAACTCTGCAAGCCACAGCTCTGCACCAGCCACTCTCCTTCCCCTGGGGAGGTGTGGCTGGCTGGAGGTAGGCAGGAAGCGCTGCTCTGCTCTGCCCCACCAGTGGAGCAGAGGGAGGGCAGGTGGCACAGTCCCTTGCCCTAGCAGCCAACATTCCCTATAAGCTGCATGCGTGTGCGCGCATGCAGCAACAATCACTCCCGGGCACAGCAATCACTGCCGGCAGCGCACGGCCAGCAGGTATGGACCCTCGCTAGCCCGAAGACACAGTCTTCCAGCTGGCAGGGAGCTGCGTCAGGCTAGGGCAGTTTAAAATTTCCTGCCCTGATCATGCTGGGGGCAGCAGCAGTCTGTGGCCAGGGAGCAGCTCTAGTGGCCAGGCAAGGAGGAAGGGGGGACTTATGGGGGTTGGTGTGGCGAGTGGGGGAAAAGTTGGGGAGGGTTAGCTGGGAAGGTGCCCGGGACTTGGGGAGGGGGGGAAGGAGCCAGACCAGGGGTCAGCCAGAGAAACTGGTGGATGGGCGGAGGAGGCTCTTTGCCAGGGGTTGGGTAAACTTAGGGTTACCAGACCTCCGGCAAAAGGAGGCATGTACTCCTTCATGTCCTCCATTCTCCAGGCATTTTAAAAATAGGTGCTTTTGTCTCGCTTTTCACTACGCAGGAATAGAATGTTAAAAACCCCTCTAACAGCACAGTTATGGAGCAGGGGATTGTCCCTCAGCAGCTGGAGATTGGAGCTGGTCATGTGCACCCACCGCCCAATCATAGCTCAGTACAAACCAGGCCTTTTCACTAAGAGCTCAGGTATCCTCTGATGCTGCAGGTTGGTGGGTTTTTTGTTTGTTTGTTTGTTTGGGTAATAGACCTGTCTGAATAGTTTCATTTGTAAAGAAGGTGTCTTTTAAGCTTGGGGTTGTGGGTTCAAGATCTACCCCAAGCATTTTCATTTTTGGCCCTTGCTCCCTACAAAACGGCTAAATTGGGGGGAAAAATAGGGATACTAATAAAATGAAGGCAGATAAAGTCCACCATAAATAAATTACTAACAAAGACCAATTAAATAAAACCACTAAAGGGGCAAGTTTGAACTGGACAGAAACAATTCAGGACATTTTTTTTAACTGCAAAATGGGCTGCTGCTGTGGAAAATGAAAAACGAGAAGTGAGTTAACGGTGTTTTTTCCTTGTTTTTTTTTTTTTAAACTTTTTAGGTACGTTTCAAGTTTATATTTGAAAATTTAGTTGTTTAACTTTAGTCTCAATAACATCAATGAAAGGGTCCTGAAAAACTTTCCTGTAATGAAAAAATCCAGGTTTGGGTAAAAGAAAACATTTTGGTAATTTTCTTTATTTTAAAATAATTTAAAAACACATGATATTGTACAGTTTAAATGCTGCATTCATCAATCATTACCCATTTTCCATGACATAATCTGGTAATAACAGTTATATGAGTCAGCAGTGTGCTCTTACTGCCAAAAAGGCCAATGGCATACTGGGCTGCATCAAAAGAAGTATTACCAGCAGATCAAGGGATGTGATCATTCCCCTCTATTCTGCACTGGTGAGGCCACATCTGGAATACTGTGTTCAGTTTTGGGCTCCCCACTACAAAAAGGACAGGGACATGCTAGAGAGAGTTCAGAGGAGGGCAACCAAAATGATTAAAGGGCTGGAGCACAAGCTCTATGAGGAAAGACTGAAAGCATTAGGCTTATTTAGTCTGCAGAAGAGAAGATTGAGGGGGGATTTGATAGCAACCTTCAACTACTTGAAGGGGTGCTCCAAGGAAGATGGACCTCGACTATTCTCGGTAGTAGAGGAGGACAGGACGAGGAGTAATGGTCTCAAGTTACAGTTAGGGAGGTCGAGGCTGGATATTAGAAAAAACTTTTTTACTAGGCGAGTGGTGAAACATTGGAATGAGCTGCCAAGGGAGGTGGTGGAGTCTCCATCTTTGGAGGTGTTTAAGGCCCGGCTGGACAAAACCATGACTGGGATGGTTTAGTGGGAGTGGTCCTGCCTCTGGCAGGGGGTTGGACTAGATGACCTATGAGGTCCCTTCCAACCCTAGGATTCTATGATTCTATGATTAATACTACATTTTCTCCACGTCCTCAAATGCCCTCTTTTTCGGACCTCCCTGTCCTCCTTTCCATGCTTTGGTATCTGGTAACCCTAGGTAAACTACCCTTGCTGCAGCGGTTAAAGTGTAATTTACTGGCTGCGAAGCCCTCCATCATAGATGTCCCCCCTGCATGGGTGGATGCCTCCAATACCCCCCCCCCCACACACACACAGCCAACCCCAGACACAGGGCCAGCACTAGGGTTTCCAGCGCCCCCCTGCAACCTATAAATGGGCACCCTCCTCCCCCCCGGGCAGGGCCGTCCCTGGGGGGTTAGGGGCCCCAGGTAAATGAGCCCTCTGCGGGGCTCCCCACCCCCCAGATTGGGGGGTGAGGCCAGTAGGCCCAGGGGAGGGGAAGTCCCCTCTGCTGCCCCTCCAATGCCAGGGATGGGGGAGCAGCCAAAAGGGCATCCAGTGTAGCACCACCGATCTACCCCCTGCCATGCGCGCTGCTCTGGGCTCCAGTGCCAGAGCAGCGGGGAGCAGGTGGGAGGCAGGGTGGCCAGGGCAGGGCGGGGCGGGGAAGGAGTGATACTGGCTCCGTGCTGCCTCCTGCCTCCTCCCCGCTGCCCTGGCACTGGAGCCCAGAGCAGCGCATGTGACGGACGGATCGGCAGTGCTGCACTGACTGCCCTTTTTGCCGCTCCCTGGTCCCCAGCATGGGATTGGGGGGGGGGCAGTGGTGTGGCCACATGGGGCCCCCCGATGTGTGGGGCCCTGGGCAGCTGCCTGGGTTGGCCCTGTCCCTCAGCACTGGGGGGGGGGGTCAGGGCCGGCCGGCCCAGGGGAGGGGCTGGCCCTTGAACCTGTTGGCCATGCTGGCAGGGAGTGGGAGAGCCAGCCAAAAGGGCGCCCGGTTCAGGGCTGCTGGTCTGCGTGCCCCCCCGCCCACAGGTGGTGCTCTTGGCTCTGTGTGGGAGCAGCAGGAAGGGGGCCAGAGGCAGCGCGGCCAGGCAGGGAGGAGCGATGCCAGCTCTGTTCTGCTTCCTGCCCCCTCCATGCTGCTCAGGCACAGAGCCAAGAGCAGTGCCATTGGGGGGGGGGGCAGATTTGCAGTGCTGAATGGAGCTCCTTTTGGCTGATTCTCTCGGTGCCTGCGGTGTAGTGCTAAAAAGAGTATCCACCAAATTTTGTTACCCGGTTTTGTTTTTGACATCTAACATGCAAAAACCAGTAACTGCCGCATGGTAGTGCTAAAAACAGTCTTCCACCAAGTTTTGTTCCCCGGTTCTGTTTTTGACATCTATGATGCACAATGCAGTAAGTGCGGCAAGTTTTGTTACCCGTTTCTGTGTCTAACCAAGCTGTGCCTTCTGTGACAGACAGCCTAGGGAGTGGACATCCACATTGCTAGCATCCAAAAGTGTGACCTTCTCTGTCTCACCTGCACAAATGCTCTGTTCTGTGTCTAATCAAGCTGTGCCTTCTGTGACAGACAGCCTAGGGAGCGTGCCAAGCAATCCAGCTTTTGGGAAAGAGTTTCCGTACAGGCATGGGAACATTTAAATACTAAGATAGACCCCCCTCCACAAAACCAAGCACACTACAGAATCAGACCAAGCTTTCTAAGCAAGCCACTGAAAAGTTAGCTGCCATTGTTTTTGACATCTAAGGTGCTAGCATCCGAAAGTGTGACCTTCTCTGTCACCTGCTCAAATGCTCTGTTCTCTGTCTAACCAAGCTGTGCCTTCTGTGACAGACAGCCTAGGGAGTGTGCCAAGGATTCCAAGTTTTGGGAAAGAGTTTCTGTACAGGCGTGGGAACACTTAAATACTAAGATAGACCCCTCCAGAAAACCAATCACACTACAGAATCAGACCAAGCTTTCTAAGCAAGCCACTGAAAAGTTAGCTGCCATTGTTTTTGACACCTAGGGTGCTAGCATCCGAAAGTGTGACCTTCTCTATCACCTGCACAAATGCTCTGTTCTCTGTCTAACCAAGCTGTGCCTTCTGTGACAGACAGCCTAGGGAGTGTGCCAAGGAATCCAACTTTTGGGGAAGAGTTACTGTAGAGGAGTGGGAATAGAATCCTCTAGGTAACAAAGCAAAGCACAGTATTACATAAAGCTTTGTGAGTAAAAATTAATTAGATAAAAAATACAATTATACACTTCTATAAAAACCAATTACTGTGTAAAGCCTTATTCCCCCAAAATTATGCATTTCTTGAATACACATTGATCAAACTTTTCCCAGCCTGTGATCGAAAACCTACACATTGTAATGTTTATAGATGATGTCACACAAGGACATCAGGGGTATATGAAGAATGTGCATTGACCAGCCATGAATTAAGATGAATGGCCCTGATGAGCTCCTGTAGTGGTTTCCAGTTTATAGTATTCTATCCCCAGTAATCACCATTTTGATGATAGTCTACATGTGACACCATATATCTTGAAGTACAGACAGATTTTTTCTTGTGGAAAGTGACTCATGTTGTACAGTTATTACTGTTATAGTGCCCATTTTACTGACATAAGTTACATACAGACATTTTTAGAAGCTCGGTCACATTGTCCTTATTCCCAAATTTATGCCTGTTGTGCCATGAATAGATATAGGAAAATAGTGACTTCTGTTTATGGAATTATGACAGGAATGCAAAGATGAACAAATGATTCTGATCACAAACAGGGAGGAATTGATCAGGGACTTAGAGATAAATGGCAAGCTACGCAGTAGTGACCATGACATGGTTGAGTTCAGGATGTTGATTAATGGAAGGAAGGAAAGAAGCAAAACAAAAACCCTGGACTTCACAAAAGCAGATGTTGGGTCCCTTGGGGAACTGATGTGCAGGATCCCTTGGTAAGCTAATCTTAAGGGGGAACGGAGTCCAAGAAAGTTGGTTATATTTTAAATAAACCCTGCTAAGGGCACATGAAGTTGCCATTACAATTGGGAGAAAGAACAAACATGTGAGGCAGCCAGAATTGCTTAGCAGAGAACTCTGCTGTGAGCTTAAGCATAAAAAGGAAGCTTACAGGAAGTGGAAGCTTGGTCAGATGACCAAGGAGGCATATAAAGATATTGCTAGGGACTGCAGAGATAAAATTGGAAAGGACAAAAGACAAATGAGGCTGTGTCTAGCAAGGGATATAAAAGATAACAAGAAGGGGTTCTACGAGTATTTTATTAACAAGAAGAGGCTCAGGGATGGTGTATGCCCACTGCTGAATAGGGCAGGCATCCTTGTGACAGTGTGTGAGGAAGAAGCTGAAGTGCTCAGTGCATTTAGTGCTTCAGTTTTCACAGGCAAGGTCAGCTCACAGACCACTGCCATGGGTGTGGCAGATGGGAGAGAAGAAGACAGGCCCTTGGTGACGGAAGGTCAGGTTAGGGACTGCTTAAAGAAGCTGGATGTGGACAAGTCCATGGGGCTGGATGAACTGCATCCCAGGGTGCTAAGGGAATTGTCCGCTGAGATAGCAGCACCGCTAGCCGTTATCTTTCAAAGCTCATGGCGAACGGGGGAGTTGCCAGAGTATTGGAAAAAAGCAAATGTAATGCCTATTTTAAAGAAATGGAAAAAGTAGGATCAAGGGAATTACAGAACTGTCAGCCTTGCCTCAATCCCTGGAAAAGTTATGGATCAGATTCTCAAAGAATCCATCCACAAACAGAGGAAACTAAAGTGAACAGGAACAGTCAGCATGGATTTAACAAGGGTAAATCATGCCTGACCAATCTCATCTCCTTCTATGATCATAAGACTGGTTTTCTGGATGCAGGAAGAACAGTTGATGTGATATATCTTCGTTTTAGAAAGGCTTTTTATACAGTTTCCCACAGCATTCTCATTGCCAAATTAAGGAAGTATGGGTCTGATAGGTGGATTATAAAGTGGCTATAAAAATGGCTAGATCAACAGTTTCAGCATGTAGGAATCAATGGTTCCACGTCTATCTGGCAAACAGTCATGAGTGCTGTTCGCCAGGGGTCGGTCTTGGGGCCGGTTCTGTTCAATGTTTTTATCAATGATCTCTATGATGGAATAGACTGCATTCGCAGGAATTTTGCGGATAACACCAAGCAGGGGGGGAACAGTAGATACGTTTGAGGTCAAGGACACGATTCAGGGAGACCCAGATCAATTTGAACAGTGGGCCAATTGAAATCTTATGAGGTTCTATAAGGGCAAGTGTAAAATTTTTCACTTTGGATTGAAAAACCCCATGCACTGCTACTGCCTGGGGAACATTCCGCTAAGTAGCAGCAGTGTAGAAAAGGACCTGGGAGTCATGGTGGATGTGAAACTACAGATGAGTCAGCAGTGTGTTCTTGCTGCCAAAAATGCCAATGGCATACTGGGCTGCATCAAAAGAAGTTTTACCAGCAGATCAAGGGATGTGATCATTCCGCCCCAATTCTGCACTGGTGAGGCCACATCTAGAATACCGTGTTCATTTTTGGGCTCCCCACTAGTAAAAGGACAGGGACATACTAGAGAGAGTCCAGTGGAGGGCAACCAGAAAGATTATGGGGATGGAGCACAAGCCGTATGAGGAAAGACTGAAAGCATTAGCCTTAGGTAGTCTGCAGAAGAGAAGATTCAGGTGGTATTTGTTAGCAACCTTCAACTAGTTGAAGGGATGCTCCAAGGAAGATGGAGCTCGACTGTTCTTCGGAATAACAAAGGACAGAATGAGGAGCAATGGTCGAAAGTTGCGGTTACTGAGGACGAGGCTGTATATTAAAAAAATTTTTTTTAATAGGACAGTGGTGAAGCCTTGGAATTAGCTGCCGAGGGAGGTGGTGAAATCTCCATCTTTGGACGTGTTTGAGGCCCGGCTCTCAAAAACCATGCCTGGGATGGTTTAGTGGGAGAGGTCCTGCCTCTGGCAGGGGGTTGGACTAGATGACCTATGAGGTCCCTTCCAAACCTATGATTCTATGACTCTATGATTGTCTGTATTGATCTGTGCTTAAGTGAAAAGTCAATGGAAAATGAGGAAATTTGAACAAGAAACGAGTCACCCCTATGTAACTGAATTTGTAGCATACATGTCTGTAGGCGGTGCACAATGCCCACCTAAACATCCTGGGGGCTGGTGGAATCCAAAGCCTACACCTGCTATGGCTGCCTACAAAGTCCTTGACCCATGGGGCAGAGGACATTCCCCATCCTGATTCCCAGACCCAGACAATGGACCTGCCAATCTATTCCCCTGATCTAAATGCCTCAACCTGTGCAAGACGCCTTGCTTCACTTTATCCACTAAACACATAGACACACAATACTTATCAATACCACGCAGATATTGCTCGTTATTAAACCAGTACAGCCTGTGCAGCAGGAGAGGGAGAGGATATAAAATTGCCTCTTCTCTCTGCTTGCTGTGTGCGATGGCTGCTTTATTAGCCCCCAAATAATTGTCCTTTCGATACACTGTGAGGAGGGGG
>VOCP01055357.1:0-23514 GCA_007922195.1 Podocnemis expansa | reverse complement strand
TTGCTAGTCGCAACTCCATTTGTCCTTTGGCCTTTCTGATTTTATCCCTGCAGTCCCGAGCAATGTCTTTATATGCCTCCTTAGTCATCTGTCCTAGCTTCCACTTCCTGTAAGCGTCCTTTTTATGCTTCAGCTCAGTGCAGAGCTCTCTGTTAAGCCACAGTGGACGCCTTCCACATTTGCTGTGCTGTCTCCTTATAGGAATTGTATCTTCCTGTGCCCTTAGCAGGGTTTCTTTAAAATGCACCCAACTCTCTTGGACACCTTTTCCCTTCAGATCAGCCTCCCAAGGGATCCTGCCCATCAGTTCCCTGAGGGAGACAAAATCTGCTTTTCTGAAGTCCAGGGTCTGTGTTTTGCTTCTTTCCTTCTTTCCTTTAATCATCAACTTGAACTCAATCATTTCATGGTCACTGCTACCCAGGCTGCCATTGACCTCTACTTCCCTGGGGATGGGGCTGCCGTGGCCGTGGGCGGCTGGCCCCCGGATCTCCGGCCTGATCGGGCCAGCGACCGAGGGGCCCACCAGACCCAGGGCATCGGCACTGGGATTCGGGGCATGTGCCCCGGGTGCCCACACCAGCAATGCCCCTGGTCCTAAGGTACTTTTAAAGGCTAACAAATTTATTTATTGCATGAGCTTTCATGGGAGAAAATCCCACTTCTTCTTTGAGTACTGCTTACATCATTAAGTTACAGGTCTGTATGTGCCGCAGCGCATGGTAATCTAGAAAGCCTTTTAGCCCTAGCCTGTCAGGTCAGGATCAGCAGCCAATGCCCCCTCTGCACCATGACCATGGCTATATGTGCAGCCCTGACCCTGACCCTCCCAGTTCCTTCTTTCCACCCTTGGCAACGGTACTGGAACAGCTCGTCCTTGCTTTTAAGCAAGAGCCTGTCTCTTTATCTAAGTTTGTTATTTTTGCACAATAAAGTATGCAGGGATTTAAACCCTGTGCGGCTTGCTGCAAGGTGTTCCCATTGATGACCCTCACAATAAGTGTCTTTCTTGTCTGGGTGGGTCACACCTTGCAGAAAAATGTCCGATATGCAAGTCCTTCAAAAGAAGAACTTGCAAGGCCAGAGAGTGGAGGCTCCGGAACCTCATCCAGGATCGAGCAGTGCTACTGGCTCTAGGTATGCCCACCAAGCTTAAGAACTTGCAGGTACCGCATGCCAGATCAGCACCAGAGAAGACCCGGTGCTGCTATCCAGCTATTACTAAAAAGCCATGATTGGCCTCTGACTTGGCACCGCCTTGGTGCTGTGCCCCTTCTCCGCCATTCATCCCACCTTGGGGAAGGGAGTCAGAACCCATCCCCTTGACACTGGAGGTGTTTGTGGTGGTGAAGATATTATCAGAGCTGGCACCTCTGGCACTGCCCAGGGTGGCATAGTCCAGAGGTAAACCAGTCCTTTCAGCTAAAGAATGGTCCTCGGCAGTAAGGACAGCACCGGTCCCAGCACCATTAACAGCCTCTCTGGTACCAGAGGAAACCACCACTGCCCCAGGGCTGGAAGGGCTTTCGATGAATGATTATCCCCCATCTCCAGTTTTGTCACGCAAACCATCAGTACCATGCACGCAGGGTTCATGAAGAGCAAGTTCATCCTCAAGCTCCTTGGCACCATCAGACGACAAGCCACGGCACCACAGGTTTACATCATCCCTGATACCAGCTCCTACCAGAGAGGAACCTGCAGGGAAACGGCACCAAAAAAGATCTCCAACTCCTCACTGCCAAACCACCTTGTCCCTCGACGCCAGAGAGCATCCAGCGATGGGACCATCCCCTCCACTGATCCAGTCAGCACTGGGGGGGGGGGCACAGAGTAGACCCCAGAGCAGCTCCCAGAGTGAGGGCGGCTGGCTCACTTTCTACCTCAATGGGCCAGAATCAAAACCAACCATTGGATACTGGATATCCAAAGGTTACTCAATCCAATTCAAAACTATACCAAGAAACCCGCCCCCTCATCCGCATCTTGGGAACCCACAGCTAGACTTTCTGTTACAAAAAGAATACGAAAAACTACTTTCCGTAGGGGACACAGAAAAGGTCCCAAAAAGTCAGCAGGGAAAGGGCTTCTATTCCAGATACTTCCTAGTTCCCAAGCCAAATGGTGAACTGAGACCTATCCTGTACTTCAGGGCTCTAAACAAGCATCTAAGGAGAATAAAGTTCCGAATCCCCTTTCACAGATCATCCCTGCTAGGGGATTGGTTTGCGGCCCTTAACCTAAAGGACACTTATTTTCATATAGTGATAAGGCCAAAACACAGAAGGTTCCTAAGGTTCATGGTGGGAAGGGAGCACTTCCAGTTCACATCCCTCCCATTCAGGCTCACCTTAGCTCCCAGAGTGTTCACAAAGTGTATGCTGGCAGTGGCAGCTTATTTGAGAAGGCAGGGGGTAAAGATCTACCCTTACCTCGACGATTGCCTAATAAAGGGAGAGTCCAAACACCAGGTTCACCATAGCATCACCTTGGTAAAAAGACTGTGCAGCCGCTTGGTTCTTTGCATAAATCAAGAAAAGTTGTAACCAACCCCAACCCGCACAATAGAGTTCATCAGGGCCCTACTGGAGTCCAAAAAGGGCAGAGCTTCTCTACCTCTTTCAAGGTTTCAGTCCATGTGTTCCATTATTTCAGAACTCCAGAGGGCCCCAGTCACCATGGCCAAATGGTGCCTACAGTTGTTGGGATACATGGTGGCTTCAACTTCAGTTATCAGAACGGCCAGGTTGAGAATGAGACCATCCTAGCTCTGGGTAGCCTCAGTCTTCCATCCCCAGAAGCATGCCTTGAACAGGGTCCTCTGTCCCACACAATGTTCTAGAAACTCTTGAAATATGGCAGGACCCCCTCTTTGCAAGGGGTAGGATCCCCTTTGAGACCGCAACCCCACAGTGACTCTGATAACAGATGCTTTGGACACAGGATGGGGAGCACACATTATAGGGGGTTTCTCAACCCAGGGAACGTGGACTCCCAGGGACAGGTTACTCCACATAAATGTAAAGGAGCTCCGAGCCATTCGTCTAGCATGCAATATGTTTTTGGATCTGGAAAGGGAAAATGGTCCAAGTTCTTATGGACAACACAGTGGCCATGCAGTACACGAAACGACGGGCAGAATCTGCTTGCTGGCTCTCTGCAAGGAAGCAACCAGTCTGTGGGAATTTGCTCTGACTCATGACTTCACTCCAGAACAAGCACACCTGCCAGGCATAGAAAATGGTGCGGCAGATTCGCTGAGCAGAACCTTTTGATGACATCATGAATGGTCACTGCACGAAGAGGTGCTGTCCCACATAGTAGAGCAGTGGAGCCCGCCATAAATAGACTTGTTTGCTACTCACCAGAACCAGAAATGTCAACTCTTCTGTTCGACCAGGGGTCAAGAGAAGGGCTTGATCTCAGACACCCTCCTAATCTCATGAGGGGGCCCACTGATGTATGCTTTTCCCCCAATTCCTCTGATTTACAGAGTATTCCTGAAGATAAAAAGGGACGAAGCGGATGTGATCCTCATAGCTCCAAACTGGCCCAGACAACACTGGTTCACGATTCTGCGGGACTTGTCAATAGATGCCCCAATTCGCATTCCACTCAGGGGGAACTTACTGACACAGAACTCAGGCCTGCTATGGCACCCGAAACTAAGATTGCTTCACGTGACCACTTGGCGGCTGCATGGATAAATGACTCTGTGAGACTTTGCTCTGACATAGTTAGGGAAATACTAGTGGGTAGCAGAAAGCCCTCCACCAGGGCTACCTACTTGGCTAAGTGGAGACACTTCTCCCTTTGGGCTAGGGATAAGGGGCTGGGACCAGAGTCAGCCCCCATCCATTCAGTTCTGGACTACCTCTTAACCCTTAAGGCTAAGGGCCTATCAACTTCCTCTCTCCGGGTCCACTGAGCAGCGATATCAGCCCTTCATAGCAATGTGAAAGGCTTCCCTGTCTTCTCCCACCCATCCAAATCACAGTTCCTGAAGGGTATTGATAGGAGATACCCACAACCTAGAGCTCCCACTCCTCAGTGTTATTTAAACCTGTTGCTCCAACTTCTGACAGAGCCCCGGTATGAGCTTTGGACTCTTGTAACTTCCTATTCCTATCATGGAAGGTAGCTTTTCTGGTGGCAATTACTTCAGCAAGGCGGGTACCAGAGCTAAGAGCCCTCTCCTCAGAACCACCATAAACAAGGTTCTTTGCAGATAAGGTACTGTTATGCCCGCACCCCACCTTTCTCCCAAAGGTGATCTCACCGTTCCACCTTGTAAGGAGGAGCCAAGATGGCTGCCCCCACAGGAGCCAAGATGGCTGCCCCCACAAACCTGCCAATCAAGCAGGAGGGGAAGAGGTGGGGCAGGAAGTATAAAAGGGAGGCAGAGGAGCTCAGTTCAGGCCTGGCTGCCAGAGGAGAAAGATGGCTTTGGCCAAGCTCCTCAGCCCCAGCCCTTCTGCCGGCCAAGCAGGACTGGGTCTGCCCGCTGCCCTTGAGCCCTCTACTGAGATGGCTGGCTTGGGCCTCCCATGGCGGGCACCCAGTGGGAAGATCCCCCACCCCGGGAGGGGGACAAGCCATGGCCACCCGAACTGTGGCGTCCCCCAACCAACTGTGAGGATCTGGAATACCGGGGGCTGGCCTCCCCACCTGTCCGAGAGCAGCTGGAGGAACTGCCCCTGATGCGGACCCCCCTGCAGGGGTGGACCTGGAGGAACTGCCCCTTGCCCCTGACCAAGGGGGGGGCCACCGGAACTGCCCCCAGAGGAGATGGTCATTGACACCAAACTCCCGGACCTGCCGCCCCCTGATACCTGGGAAGACCTCTACTCAGTGCCCCTCAGCGTGTACCCGAGGATGCCAAGGGAGGCATTGAGCAGGTACTGATGGGAGAGGGGGAGGGCGGTAGCCCAGGGGGTGTTTACCCCCGTACTGGGGTCAGCGTGTTGCAGTTGGGACCCCGCTGACCCCACCACCTGCAGGTCCGGCTGCAGTTAGGGTCCTGGGCTGGGACACAGTGGAGCAGGGCAGGCCTGTGTCCCCCCTCCTCCCCTCTCCTCTTGTTGAGATGATGACTCCATTTCGTCCCCTAACCTCATTGAACCCCTGACAGACCAGACTCGTCACCCTAGTAAGGGTTCCGGGGGCCTGACGGGACCTGCTGTGCCCGGCCCTGGGATTACCGGGTGCACCCCCTCCTGGGGGTCAAATGAACTACTTGCCCCTCCCCTCAGGGGCAGGGTGGATTTATATAGTCAACTTGAGCAAAGAACTCCCCACATTGCCCACTGGGGGCGCCATCCTGGTGGGCTGAATGGAACCCACGTTTGCACACCTGTTAGGATAAGAAAGCAAGCCAGGCCTTGTGAGCACAGAGGGTGTCTGGGTAGGCAGCATGCAGGCTGTCTGCTGTGACATATACACACTCTCCATTCCATGCATGCCTCAGGTCACACACACCTATCCAACCCCCACCCCCCTTGCCTCCATTCCATGCACGTCTCAGGTCACATACTCCTATCCAACCCCCTCCCTCCCTTGCCTTATATGATTTCCTAACCTGTAAAGACCACCCCTCACCACCACCCTGACCATCTTCCCATATATGGACTTGTTTTTCCCAAAGAGTTAGAAAAACTAATTTAAGCCAATAAACAAGCTCCCTGTGTATATAAGCAATTGCTATGCTACTTCCATCTTTGAAGCTGCTACTGTTTTGTTCTGTGTTCCCAGTACTGGTGCTGTAAATAAACCTCTTCAGTGTTGTCTGTGTTGCCTGATCTTTCTTGGAGGGACCTTTCCAGACTTACACACCTGAACCAGGACATTTGTATACCAGTGTTCTTCCCAGATCTTCAGGTCCCTGAGACCCTGAGAAGGTGGCGCACACTGGACATCAAATGAGTGCTTCTGACATACAACAAGTGTACACGCCCATTCCATAAGGCCTCCCAACTCTTCATCACCATTGCAGAGAGGAAAAGAGGACAACCAGTAACAACGCAGTACATTTCCAAATGGATAGTGAAGTGTATTAAAGACTGCTACAAGAGGTTGAGTACACCCCTCCTGGGCAGGCTCCGGGCCCACTTGACCAGAGCCCAGGCTTCTTACACGGCCTTCTGGGCATCTGCAGAGCAGCCACATGGTCATTGGTGCATACTATTACAATGCACTATGCTATTGTCCAACAAGCGAGAGAGGACGCTCAGTTTGGCAGAGCCATACTCAGTAGGGGTAAGCTGTAACTCCGCCCACCATCCTGGGTATGGCTAGCAGTCACCTGTAACTGAATGATGTGAGCAGCCCTCGAAGAAGAACAATGGGTTTCTCACCGTAACCGTCCTTCTTTGAGATGAGCTGCTCACGTACATTCAAGCCCCTCCCACTGTCCCTGCTAATGGAGTTGAAGGTATAGGGGACTGGGAGGATCAGGGTCACAGGCACCTATATAGCTGCAGTTGCGGTGCAGAGAGAGTGTTGGCCATGTGCCCTGACCTGACAGGCTAAGGCTAAAGACTCTCCGAGCTACCATGCGCTGCAGCACACAGATACCTGTAACTGAATGGATGTGAGCAGCCCATCTTGAAGAAGGAGAGTTAACCCACCATTCATCAGATACTTGATGATGGAGAACTGCAAAGTGGGATTTTTCTCTCAGGAAAGCTCATGCAATAAATAAATTTGTTACTCTTTTAAAAGTGCCACAAGGTTCCTTGTCTGTTTGGCATAGATTAGTTGCAGTAGAGTTAAATGGAATTTTTTATGCTTAAAAAAATTGGCCAGATTTTCTGTTTTATGGTTCCTTTTGTTTAAAAGCCGTCTGATTTCTCATATTTGGTTATTTTTTTCACAATGTTGGTTTTTGATTAATTGGCTTAGTCATATGGTGGAACCTTCATAGTCAAAATTTTGTTTTAAAAATATTTATATTTTAAAATTCAAACCTCTTTTTTCTGGAAAAGTATGATTCTTTTTTGGAAATTAAAATTTTTGTCCAAAAATTGTCATGGTAAATTTTGAAAATAAAAATTCACTCTTTCTAAAATCAGAGTAAAAGAACCTTAGAAATCTTCACAAAAAATTATTTGGATTTTTTGACCATTTATATTTAACAGCATTCAGAAAGGCAGATGAACACCAATGGAGTAAGGAAATCTACCATGAATGCACCACAGGCCGGGGTCTAGCAACCCAGCATCTCTCTTAAATACAGGCCTAGTAAGCAAGGGGGGGGGGGGGAGAGAAGAGCATCTCCCTTCCCTCTCAGGATGATGAACTAATTAAGCAGGCTCTTAGAATTTGAGTGATGTAGAAGAAGGATGTTCCAGGAAACTTCCTGGACATCCCAATATTCAAACCTCCCACACACTTTTGCACAGTACATTAAATTTAGAACCCAGATTTATCATTTGAGAGACTTCAAAGTTCAGGACAAATATAACTTCTGTGGTCTAACATTTTAATTGACTATCTGCACTCATCTGCTGATGAACAGGGAGAAGAATGGTAGCTGTGGTGCTTTGTGTGCATAAGCTATTTATCTAGAATTTCAGATAGATGAACTAGGGGGAAGGAAGTTTTGTACCTCTGTCCAGGGGTGAGCAGGGGACTATATGGCTACAGAGAACTTCAGTTGCATAAAATTTCAGTGCAGAACTCCAATAAAAGGATAGAGTCCCCCAACTGTACACAAACTCAGAATTGGTTGGAATTGGGAATAAAAAGAGCTCATGCTCTAAGGCAGAGGTGTCAAGCATACAGCCCACGAACCTCTTCCATTTGGCCTGTGACTGGTGTTCCATGGTACCACACTCACGCCCTCTCTGTCTGTTAGGGAGAGAGTGTGGTTTCATGGTATCGCAGAGTGCAGTCTCACATACCCATCGTTCCACAATGCTGCAAGAGTGTAAAGTTCTTGTGGCATCACAGAGCGCTAGGTATGCAAGGCAACTCCATGATACTACATGCTCTCCCTAACAAAGAGAGAGTGGTTTCACGGTGTCGCAGAGCACAGTCTCACATACATAGCACTCCACGATGCCATGAGAGCATAGGCCCTCATATTTTCATTTATGGCATGTACGGCACACTTGAAGTACATTTAAGTCAAACCTGGCCCACCATAGCATATGAGTTTGACACCCCTGATACCAAGGACTGTTCTCAAAGGTTCCCTCCGTTAAGAATCCTGTGCCTGTGGTAATGATTCTTTCATTGGCTGGTGATGTAGAAGACAGCAGAAGAGATGGCAAACTCTGGTGAGGCTGCTTCTGCCCAGCCATCTAAACAAAGCTGCTGTAACAAGGATATGGTAAAAGACATTTGCTTTTTTACATATTCCAGGTCCTGAAGGGACCATTTTTGACCATCTAGTCTGACCACCTGTGTAATGTGAACCATAGGATACCCTAAATTAATTCCTAGAGTATAACTTTTAGAAAAACATCCAGTAATAGTACCGCCCTATCTCACAGGGCTGTTAGGAAGATAAATATGCTAAAGTTTGTGACGTGCTCAGATACTTCAGCAATGGGTGCCATATATGTACTATATGACACAAATGGATAAATTGCTATGTGCCTATGTCTCAGTGGGACATTGTGGATCAGTGGTTCCCAACTTTTTTGGCTCAAGGGTCACAGATACCATTTTTACAGCCCAGAAGGGCCACCAACCCCCACACTCCCCATTGCAAGCAGGTAGGAGTTCAGTGACTCCTGCCCCACTGGGAAACTGCACACATCCTATAGCCCTGTGTGTTCCACCTACGTCCCTAGACAGTGGCTCTCTTCTGCTGACAGGGGCATGTAAGGTTAGTTGTCTCCTTCTTCAGGCTCCACAAGGGACATCAGCACCTCTGGATCCAGATGGAGCACTTTGCCATACTCTCTGCTACATCCAGTGAGAGGGGAGCACTGATCTGTTATCCTGCTGGCTGTAGCAAAGAGCCTGCACTGGTCTTTCACTCCATGAAAACATGCTTCACCTGGATCCTTTGTTGAAGTTCTTCTTTGTTGAACATTAACTCCAGCAGATGAGAAACTGAGATACCAGATGACTGACAAAGTTACTGTGTTATCATTCATACACATATACTGATGCTCTGTTCTTCCCCTCCCTCTCTGCATAACGCTTTTATTGTTTCATACATGTACTCCATGATTATTCCAAAAATTCTGTGAAGGACAAGTGATGGCAGTGTATATTACTTTCCAGAGTGACCCCTAGAGATGGGGAGCCCACTCTTTGTTGCTGGTGTTAATCACCTGGTAAAAGGGCTCCTTCAATATCTCACACATTATCTCCAGCATCTTCTAATTATTCAGTTCAAACACTCAAACTTATAAACAGATCCCATTTGCTTTACTCGAGATAGTCAGTGTATGTCAGATGGGGCTGGGCTCAGAACTTCCTTACAGCAGCAGGTTACAGCTGCCATCTGAGGAGGCGCTGGGGGCGGGGAGGGGGGGAAGCTGGCAGTAATGAGTGCCTGCTCCCCAGGTTGCTCCTGGTTTAAATGTGCTTCAAGGTGGTGATGAAGAGAAAGTCACCCATAAGAAAGGCAGGGAAAGCACAATGGGATCAGAACATGATTTAACTAATGAGACCCAGTCTGCAAGATGGACTTATTACTGTAAAGAACACTGAAACCAAATACTGCTATTAGCACTGGTTTGAAATTTTTGGATGGACAGAAAACACCAATTTGTACAAATAGAAATGTCCAACAAAAATGGTTTTATTTAAAGTCAGTTTCACTGAAAACCAGACAGGGTTCGTTCAGCAACATACATGATTTCCTGTCAGCTCACCTGCCTATCAACTTGTCTCCCTAGGACTGTGGTCACCCATCTGAATGGCTGCTGGGGAGCCCAGGGTCCTGCACTGCCTAATGAGCTGCCCAAAAAGCAAGCTGAAGAATCTGTTTTGGCTGATCTGAAATGGAATTTCTTCTATCTTTCCCTCTTGCAAAAAAAAAAATCATTTTTTGTTTTACCTTTTGTCAATGAATTTTCACAGTGGAAAAGATTGTATTTAAAACGGCCGGAAAACCATACTGGTGAGAGAACTGATTGTTTAGGCCATTATTCAGGGTACACTGCCCTACGCTTCCTCTGACACCAGCAGTCTACTCTGTGTTCCTTCTCCTTGATCATTGGCAATCTTTGGCACTCCTTTGTGATTCAGTTGTCTTCTTACCTTCCCTCCCCACCTTTGCCCAAACGCTCTGTCATTTTGACTCATTCTTTTCCTTTTTTTATTCCTGCAATGTTCTGTTTATCTCTGCTGTGATCGGTGGAGGAGTAAGTATTGCAACCAGATTCAGTCCAGTACTTGCTCCAACCTCTGCAGGTAACGCTGACAGTGACAGAATCATGTGGAACTAGAAGGCCTATCATAAGGAACTGAGAGATGTGTTGGATCTTAGAAATGAGATTATTTTTTCTGGTCATGCACTGTGTCCTGGATTTCGGGAGTGATTTCCAGGTGCTTCATGTTCTTAAAACCAGCTGCTCAGGTTCTCTTTGTCATTCTCATGGGATGAACCGTTAGAGTTCAGAACTCCTCAGGTTGACCCTAGGCCTATGTGCCAGGTAGACCTAATGATGCAACTCTCAAAAGAAACTCTGTCACCCAGAGATAGGTCCCAGTTGCTTCACTTGTATATGTCTAGGACTGACCCCAAATAAACAGATCTGGTGTTAGGCATGTCTTGGGAGGTAACATCCAACAGATCGTCAGTTAAACTTTTTGACTCACAACATACATCTCTTATGTGACCTTTTAGAAACAGATATAGGTGGGTTTGCTAGCATCCTTGTGTCCACCACTCTCTTTCAGATGAGAGTGGGTAACAAGTTATATATGTTACCTTTTCAAAAAAATGAATTTATAAACTGAGGAGTTAACTGTTGCATATTTTTGTGTTCTGTTCATATCCCAATTGACATTTTAAAAACAATTGCATGCTCAACTTTAGCCCACATAGCCAGTACATATCTCCCATGTGGAACTGTTCTGGCTTAGTTGACTGGTTACTGCTATGGCAGGTGCAAGTATAAATAAGAGAACTAACTACTTGGTGGTCCCTCAGCAAGTATTTTAAGCCCCAGCTATGTATTTCCCTGTTCATTTTCCTGATATGCTCTTGACCAGATAACTGTTTTGATGACATTGTGAACTATGATTTTTTTATGATCCAAAGGGACAGCCATGTTAGTCTAATTCAGTAGAACAAACAAATAAGGAGTCCTGTGGCACTTAAAGACTAACAAATTTATTTTTTGCCTGAGCTTTCATGGAGAAAATTCCACTTCATCAGATGCTTTGAATATGGGGAAACTTACAGAACGGAATGAAAATAAATGCAAGTGAGTGTAAGACATGGGAGCAGGTCATACTGTGACAGCAAATTAGAGCAGTTGTTAAGATTCAAACACTGGGAACCAGCACATAGAGGAGGGTGAAGTCAAATCACCTGTTGTAATGGGAAAAGAAGCCATAGTCACAATTTAATCCTGCTTTCACACAATCTAATCTGCATATCAATTCTAATTCAGCTGTTTCTTTTGAAGTCTCGATGCCCCATTGACTTTCTTGAGCACAGTTGTTAACAGCCATAGAGTGATTAGAAAGATGGAAATGCTCAACAACTGGTTTTTGTGTGTTGTGATTTCTAATGTCAGTTGTGTGCCTGTTTATTCTTTTGCACAGGGATTGTCCTGTTTGTCCAATGTATAAGGTGTGGGGGCATTTCTGGCACAGGATGGCATAAATCACATTAGTGGATGAGCAGGTGAATGAGCCCTTGATGGTGTAGCTGGCTCGATTAGGTTTGATGATGGTGTCTTTTATGCAGATATGTGGGCAAAGTTGGCAACATGGCTTGTTGCAGGGGTGTATGCCTGCTTTAATGTTTCTGTTATTAGGTCTGTAGTTGCTGGTGAGTATCTGATTAAGGCTAGGTGGCTGTCTGTAGGCAAGGAGATGTCTGTCTGCCAAGGCTTGAGAGAGTGAGGGATCATCTTTTAGAATAGGCTGGAGGTCCTTAAAGATCTGTTGTAGAGATCTGACTTGGGGGTCACTGGTTGAGACCAGTGGTGTTTTATTGTTTTCTTTCTTGGGCTTCTACTGCTGTTGTTGACTGTGTGGGGTACCTGTCTGGCTCCATCAATCTGTTTTCTTACTTCCCCAGGTGGGTACTGTAGTTTTAAGAATGCTTGATAGAGATCCTGAAAATGTCTGTCTCTGTCTGAGAGATCAGAGCAAATACGGTTGTATCTTAGGGCTTGGCTGTAAACAATGGATCATGTGCTGTGTTTTGGATAGAAGCTCGAGGGACATAGGTAACTGTGCCAATCAGTAGGTCTCCGGTACAGGGTGGTGTTGATGTGTCCATCCCTAATTTGTACTTTCATGTCCAGAAAGTGGATCTCCTGTGAGCCGTGTTCTAGGCTAAGTTTAATAGTGGAGTGGAAATTGTTGAAATCTCTGTGGAAATCTCAAAAGCATCTCTGCCATGGGTCCAGATGATGAAGATGTCATCAATGTAGTGTAAGTAGAGGAGTTATGCTTTGGGATGAGACTTGAGGAAAGGTTGTTCTAAGTCACTTATAAAAATGTTGGCATATTGTGTGGCCATGCGGGTCCCATAGCGGTGCTGCTGACTTGAGGTGTAAATTATTCTCAAATCCAAAATGGTTGTGGGTGAGCACAAAGTTACAAAGTTCAGCCCCAAGGTGTGCTGTGGTGTCATCTGGGATGGTTCTAATACCTTTTAATCCATCATTGCGTGGGATGTTGGTATAAAGAGCTTCTGCATCCATAGTGGCCAGGATAGTGTTTTGTGGAAGCTCACCACTGGATTGGATTTTTATCAGGAAGTCTGTGGTGTCTCAAAGAATTAGAATTGGTATACAGATTAGATTGTGTGAAAGCAAGATTAAATCGTGACTATGGCTTCTTCTCCCATTACAGCAGGTGATTTGACTTCACCCTCCTTTGTGTGCTGTTTCCCAGCATTTGAATCTTTACAACTGCTCTGATTTGCTGTTACTGCAGGGCCATCCTTAAGGGGGGGCGAGAGGGGTGACCACCCTGGGCCCCGTGGTTCCGTGGGCCCTGTGCTATCCTGTCGTGGGCAAGGCAGTACGGGGCCTGAACTGCTGCCCCCCACAGCTGCGCTGTCTTCCCACCCCCACTGCTTTCGGCACAGAGCCGAAGTCAGTGGGGAAGATGGGGGGCAGAGCAGGCCAGCCCAGAGGCTGGGCTTCTCTCTCTGGCCCCTTCCCTGGGCCAGCCATTCCACCCTGGGGGCTGGAAGGGCTGGTCCAGAGGTGGCGCAGCAGAGTGCAGCCCAGCCACCAGATCGGCCCGTTCCGTCCCCAGGGTCAGGGGAGGGGTGGCAGTGTGGGACCAGCCCACACCCCCCAGTGCAGGGCGGGGCCCCACATATGCCGATTGGCCCTAGGCTTCGCACCCCCTGGTGACAGCCCTGATGACCTGATCCCTTGTCTTACACTTCTTTGCATTTATTTTCATCCCATTCTGTAAGTTCCCCCATCTTCAAAGTGTCTGATAAGGTGGGATTTTCTCCCACGAATGCTCATGCAATAAATCTGTTAGTGTTTAAGTGCCACAGGACTCCTTGCTTCTTTTGCTAAACTAAACTAACATGGCTTCCCCTTTGCAACTTACTCCCCAGGGAAGCTGCTCAGTTTGCACCTCTGCCCAAGTGCCTGCCCTCAGGCAATCACCTTTAGCACAGCTGGAACTGCAGCCCCTCTGTTAGCTGAAAAGTGCGTCCCCCCCACACCCTGTTGCAAGGGACAGTGGATGATAATTACCTTCAAAAGGTAGGCAATATAGCAGAAGGGCCAAGAGGGACTTTGGGAAGCAAATAGTCACAGATAAAGACAAATAACATGGAATTCTCAAGAGTATCAGATGCCAGAAGACTTTGAGAATTGATAGACCAGGGGGAGGAAATGGACACTGCTGAGAAGTTATTAAAAATACACCTCAGCTTCTCTCAATGGGAATAATGGGGTGATATCTACTCCCGAGATATTTTGTACAGGTGCTAATAAAGTTGCAGTAATGCTAGTGAGTACAGTTTCAACATAAGACGTGCTGGAACAAATGGCTAAAACAAAAAACAAGGAGTCACCTTCACTGGTTGGTGACATGACTGAGCCACACAGACAAATCTGCAATAGATTATTAACATTAATCACTCTACTAGTAGATTGGAGAGTAGCCAATATTGCTATCTTTTAAATGGTGCATATGGTGAACCTGGGACCTACATGCTAGGAAGTCTTACTTCAATACCAGGTTAATTAAGGTTTTTTTTGCTTGTTTGTTTGTTTGTTTTAAAGACTTTTATAAAGCACTTATGTGATAGCATAGGTGTCTGCAACTTGTGGCTCTTTGGCTGCTCCCTTGTGGCCCTGGTTCCCCCAGTACTCCCTGGCTGACCGCGAAAGCAGCCCAGTCCTGGCCTGCCCTCCCTTCCCCACCATTCAGGGGTCCTGCAGGCAGCCTGCTCCAGGTTCCCCCTGCCGCAGGGGGACCCTGCAGGGAGACTGCTCCTGGTTCCATGTGTCCACGCTTCCCCCTGCACCTCTGCCAAGGGACCCTCTGGCAGGCACCCTGGCCCAGCTCCCCCCACAAGGAGGCACACCCATTGTGGGTCTCCAAACACTTGGTTATTGAAGGAATTTTAAAAAATGGGTCTTCTTATCTTCTGTGTTGTGGACCCCTATGATAGCATAAAGAGAGGCCCAACAGAGTACTGTAAAGGAAAACAAACAAGGAAGCTGGTGGCACTTTTAGGCTGTGTTCTCACACAGCGGGTTATTTCGATACGGTTGTTTCAAAACAACCGTATATCGAAATAACCCTTATTTCGAAACAACTTATTTCGAATTAACAAAATGTTAATTCGAAATAAGGAAAAAGACTGGAATCGAAATAGCAAGTTCACACTGTGAACTTGCTATTTCGGTACCTGTGTCAGGGGGCTGCAGCCCCCTGGGGGTGAGCCGCTGCGGCAGCTCACCCTGCAACCCCAGAAAGGGGGCTGCAGCCCCGGAAAGGGGGGTGCAGCCCCTGGCGGGGGGGGGCGAGCGGCTGCGGGGCGCTGGAGCCCACCGCCGGAGCTGGGGCGCCGGGCTGAGCCGGCAGCCTGGGCTGCACCCCCGACACCGCCAGCGGCTTCCCCTTGTTTCGAAACAACTGTGCGTCATGTGAACAGCTAAAACCTTATTTCGAAACAACCTCTGTTGTTTCGAAATAAGGAGGCTGTGTGAACACAGCCTTAAAGACTAACAAATTTATTGCACCAGCTTTTGTGGGAGAAAATCACACTTTGTCAGAGGCTTAAAGGTGGAGAACTTACAAAATGGGAGCAAAATAAATGCAGGGAAGTGTAAGTCATGGGATCAGGTCACACTGTAACAGCAAGTCAAAGCAGGTGTTAGGATGGTGGAGTACAGCAATCAGCAGGGAGTACAGCAATTAGTGGGGAGGCAGGAGGAAGGAAAGCACAATTACCTGTTGTAATGGAAAAAGAACCCATATTCTCTGTTCAGCCCTGATTTCATGATGTCAAATCTGTGTATGAATGCCAGTTTTAAGTTCTCTTTGAATCTTTGATTTGTTATTCATTTGCCTGAGTACACCCATTAACAGATCAGTAATGGAGTGGCACAGAAGACTGAAGTGTTCCCCTATTGGTTTTTGAATGTTGTTGTTTCTGATGTCAGATTTGCTTCTATTTATTCTTTTGAGCAGAGACTGTCCTGTTTGTCCAATGTGTAAGGTGGGGCGGGGGGTGGAGGCGCATTTCTGGCACATCATGGCAAAAATCACATTGGTGGATGAGTGGGTGAACAAGCCCTTGATGGAGTAGCTAGCTTGATTAGGTCTGTCAAGGCTTTTTCCCCACTCTGGCACTCTGAGTGCAGAAGGTGGGGGCCCGCAACAGGCCAGAAAAGCCACTGGCCTTAAAGCCTGCTCTTAAAAGTCTCCAAGGCCTCCAATTCCTGGCCTTGGAGTGGTATCGCTGCCACCACCCAAATGCAAAAAAAAACCTCTTGTGACCCAGGAAGGCGCACTTGGGAATTCCTCCCTGTGAGGTACTTGCAATCCTCTTTATTCCTCCTTCAGGAAAGTGACTGAACTCCAGCTGCAATATGAGCTGGAACTGGAACAGGGTTCCCTCTAGTAGCTGCCTGTGCAGTCTAAGGCACGGGCACACAAACCTCTTGCCTCTCAGGACACAGAACCAGAACTTACTTCAAAAGTAAAATCTTTAATCAAAAAGAACAGATAATAAACACAGAGAGTTGCTTCTCTGGGGATTAATTTAGGTAGTTACAGGGTAGTGGGGTGGAGGAGGATTACATGTGCTTAGCACAGAGAAATCCAAAAAACAAGCCAAAAACAAAGAAAATACCCTGACCGCGTCTAAGTAAACATTCCCTGTTCTACCCACGCCTGGTCAGTACCAAACTTAGCTTATCTCTGGTAAGGATGTTGCTGGATTCTTCCTCAGGCCCCTCTGGCCTCCTCCTGATCCTTCCAGGAGCTCTGCTGCCTCCAAACAGGCCCAGGCCAGGCTGCTGTTACCATTCAAAAAGCTGTGCTTCGTTCCTATTGGCTGTCCTGGGACTCACTGACCAGAGTGTTAACCCCTTCCTCCCCAAGGGTTATTACAAGGTCCTATGATGGTGTCTTTTGTGCAGATATGTAGGCAAAGTTGCTTTTTTAAAAAAAGAAAAATATTCATTTTATGTCTATCAAAGCACTGTCTTGATGACATTGAAACATTTCATTCAGATTTTGACTTTCATATTCAGTTAAAATTTTGAAACAGTCATTTTCCAATAAAAATCTGAAATTTCCAATAAAGTTAAAAGTTGTGCTTCAGCCAGATCAAAACTCTTCATTTCAGTTTTTTCTAAATGAAATATCATGAACAGTAATACATTCCTGCAAAAATTTTGATTTTTGACAAACTGATATTTTTCTAATGTATAAACATTCTATCAGAAAATTTTCAATGTAATGTGTTTGAATTTCAATATGGCCCCCTTTCATTTTATCATAAGTGTCATGATATTTGGTGTATTTCATGAACTTCACCTCCTGAAGGCAGATGATTACCTGAGAATCTCAACTTTCATTAAAAAAAAAAATCTAGCCCTCATGTTTTCAGGGAAAAGCTTGAACTTGTAACCTGAGTGCACCCTAAAGCCAGAAGGTAATTTTAAAAGTTTTAAATATATTATTTTTAAAATCTCATGACTCTAAGGCTATGTCTACACTTAGATTATTAAATTGATTTAACTTAAAATGGTCTAATTGAATCAAAATAAAAATCATTACAGCTATTTAAGCTAAATCGATTTAACATGTGACCCCCTAGAAACCCAAATCGAACTTGCGTGTCTTTGGACAAGACTTGCTAGTTCAACTTAAGAGAGGGGCACCATGGGAGGCGTAGCAAGATAGCCCCCAAGAAGGCCCCCACCCAATATATAGAAAGAGGAAGGCACCCTGGGAGGAAGAAGGGCAAAAAGTGTTAAATCGAAATAACAGTTAAATCGAAATAACGCAGCTCCACTGCATTATTTCAAAATAATTTCAATTTAACCATCATTTCAATATAAAGCAAGGCTTTATTATTTCTAAATGACCGTTCCTTATTTTGAAATGAGGGAGCTCTTCATTTCGAAATAAGGAAAACTGGTGCAGATATGCAGTACTTTAAATCAAAATAATCATCAGCATTTTGATTTAAAGTGTAAGTGTAGACATACCCTAAGTCATTTTGAGTTCTCGGGGATAGTTATACCAGAACTTTTCCACTCCACCAGGCTCACCAGGCACCACAGAGCAATGGGAAGCAGTGGGGGCAGTAGAAAGAATAGTTCTTCACTGTGTAGGGTGACACCCCTGGGTCTAGCAAGGAGTAAATGCTGTTGCTGAGGAGGCTAACAGGCAAGCATGGACACAGGAGGAAAAAGTGGGGCCATGCATGTCTGGGTGGTATTGCTCATAGGCCAGTGTCCACAGTTCCCTATTGAAAAGGTTTTCATTGGTGGGGCGGAGAGGCAGAAGGAAATCAGGATGTACTGTTCAAATGGGACCAGAAACTTGATTTGTTCTTCAAATTTGTCAGTTTTAAAAAAATCAAGGCAGCAATGTACTTTAAAAATAAATGTGATGTGGCTGATATTGGCCTTTCATTGCAGGTATGTTGTAGTGCCTGCATTTAGGAAACAACTTCTTCACAGAACACTAGTTGGTGCTGTGTTTCGGCAACAGTAACTTAAAGAAAAACTCATATTAAAGGTCCTGGTAATTATTGCAACATTGGGACACAACTTTTTCTTGTCCATGTACTAGACTTCCCGTGTGTGTTTATAATCTAAGCCAAACTTAGTTCACTTATCTGGTCAGAAGCTGAGCAAGGCAGCAGTCATTAAAAAAGAGGGGTTTCGGTTGATGAATTTCTCAACAGCCAGTTTGTCTCTTTCCTGATCTGTGGCAGATGCTGCTGACAAGGTGAAGGGGATAAACTCTACATGGCACACCCTTTGGTTATTACCCATCTATTCAGTAGCTCAGATAGTCCATCAGTGGCTGATGCTGGGAGTATATTGGGGAGAAGCAAACCTAGAGAGTACCTAGGCTAATCCAGCAGGCTCAGAAGTGCTAGATGGTCCTATAAAAGCTACCACTACATAAGCAAACATCAGGCTCTGGTCTGTGGGATGGATACTAGGGTGAGAGGGGAGACAACCAGTAAGATAAAGAAAATGTCCATATCCGTAATGGTTTTCGGGGAGTGGGCCGCACACCACCTTGAACTTGAGAAGTGAAGAAAGAAGCAAAGTCAACAGGGATGGAGGCAGGGAAGCAAATCTTGTGTTTGCTTTTTTGTTTGTTTTAATTTTTTAAGCATTTGTAGGTGAACTTAGTGCTGGGGAGTGATTGGTGGTCTGATGACTCTGGACACTAAATACCTCTGTTTATCCACTTTGGTTTTGCCAGCCCACTTTAGGTCCATCTAACTCTGTAGCCTTCCTATGGTAGTAGCTGCATTAGGTAGCAGCAATGCTAACTGCTCACATAAACAGGCCCAATCTAGGTACTTCAGCCTTGTCCTGGAATTGGGATGACAGGGGAAATCAGTTTTCATGGAACATTCAGGCCTTAGGCCTGACCTATATTTAAAAATTGTATTGCATAACTGTCATTTAGGCCAGGGGCATCAGCAGTGGTGTGCTTATGGGGCTCGAGCCCCGAGTCCCAGCGTCCAAGCCCTGGGTCTTTTCCCAGGCCAGGGGTGCTCCTGATTTAGGCCACGTCTACATCTAAAAATTTAGTTTGGACTTGCAAGTCCAAACTAAATAAGTCCAAGGTTAGTCTGAACTAGCCTTGGGCTAACTAACTTTTTAGTTCTAACTAGAACATGCAGCTAGTTCAAACTAATGGCTTAGTTTGAAAATTGAACGAGCCATTGTTTTGTGTATTCCCCATGCTTAGTTCAAACTAAAATTTAAACTAAGCCAGCTAGTTTGAACTAAGAAAGGGGTCTTACTAGTCCAGACTAACCTTTGCCTAATCTGAACTAAAATTTCTTAATTCGGACTAGGCAAATCCTAGTGTGGCCATGGACCAAATTAGTCCAAACTAAACTTGCTTAGTCCGGACAAATTTGCCAGTGTAGACATAGCATTAGGGGTCTTTTTTACCATAATAATTATACCAGTTCAAGCCCTAATATAGATGTAGTTATAATGTTATACATCAGTATTTCTCAACCTTTAGTGGACGGAGGAACACCTAAAGGTATTAATTATCCGGAACATGTGATGAAAATGCTCTGGAGAAAGCTCGTAACAGTGGTGGAAGATTTAAAATGCCCCAGTTTCAGCAAACCTTCGAGGTGTTGTCAACATCCACCGCCATGCGCCTGGAAGCTTTGCTGCACATGGGGCATTAAATTGCTCCTTCCCTCTTCCCACTCAGTCCTCCCCTAATGGGGAGGGGTTGGAGAACATCTGCACTATGTCTGAGGGGCACTAATGCTCCATGGACCACTGGTTGAGAAACAGTGCCTCATATTATAGGTTGTAGGTTCAGGAAGATACAAGCATTTATAGATACATCAATATAACTGCTACCATACTAGGAAAGGATGTATTTTAATTATACTATTATGGTTAAAGCAGCAAGTGTTCTAGTTGCTTACTAGGTCTTAACTTTTATACTGAGACTGCCACTGAAGAAGGCTGGGTCCCACCAGCAGCATTGAGATGGGTGGATTGGGCATCTGTCCCGCTAGGAACTGGCCTGACTAACTCACATCACACATGACTGGCTGAACTGCTGGCAATCAACTTTCTTCTTGTGTGCTGGTCTGGATTCAATCCTGGATCACAAAAATGAAAGTTTTCATTCATAGAACCAATATTTGTCCTTTGCTCCATCAATACTTAAGATAGCCATCATGTACAATGCTTTCTCTGTGTTTTGTCAGTTTGATTTCCTTGCCCAACCCTATGTACACAGCAGATTAGGAAATAATTTAATAAAATATAACAAACTACTTCTGTATAGAAGAGTATGGCAAATGGAAAACAGAATCAGAGCATGTCACAGTTTCAGGGTAACTGAACCTTTAACCTCCTCTGTGATCTACTGAAGGAATGCCCTCTCTGGTGGGCCGCTAGCTGTTCCCTTCTGACAAGGGAGGTAGTTTCCCACCCTGTTTTAATTCAATATACTGCTGAAATATATAACTTGTTTCTTGACTATGCTTGTGTTTTGGTATTAAATATATTCAATAGATCAAATCACCAAGCTTAGCCACTTTTTTGTTCAAGACAAAGCAGTATAGGATAGGAACGAACGAGTTAATACAGTGATTCCTAACTTGTGGTACAGGGGCCAAAAGTGACCCATGGGGGGCTATCAAAGTAACCTGCAGTTCCCCTGCTGCTTGGCTGCAGAACAGAGTCACTGCCTAAGGACCCAGACAGAGCATGTTGCAGTGGGGCTAAAAGCTGGTGCAGGTTCCTTGCTGTAGCCAGGAGGATGGGATATCAGCACTCTCCTCCCTTTGGCAGTAGCCGGGAGCATGGCAAAAGGACCTGCTTGGGTTCATAGGCGCTAGAGCTAGAGGGAAGGGAGCACTGATCTTCCGTCCCCCTGGTTGCAGAAGGGAGCCACTGCCTAGGGACCCAAGTGGAGCAAACTGGGCTAAAGGAAGCATGAGGTTTCCCTACTGCAGCCAGAGAGATGGGAGATCACAGAGCAAACGAGACAGCCTCTTTGCTGAACTTTTGTCTGGCTGCAGTTGGGGGGCAGCCTGCTTAACGGAGTTGTAAAAATGGTATCTGTAGCCCACCAGGCATTGGGAACCATTGAGTGAATACGTTACCAATCCTGGGAAGCAGTTCTCACTGTGTCTAGTTCACTTTACGCAGGTGTGTTCCAGAATATGAACACCAAATCACCTCTGTTTGTTCTGGACCTTTTTACACATTGGAGGACTTCCTATATTTCACCAAGAAATGCAACACACCAGTTCTTTTACTGTTTTGTTTTAGATGCTACCTTCCAACTTTTCTTGGTGGAAAGTGCAAGCTTTTGAGCTACACAGATATCTGTGAAGCTCAAAAGCTTGTTTCTCTTACCCTTAGTAGCTGGTCTGATAAAAGATCCTGTCACCCACATTGTCTCTTTCATTATGGATAAGATCATTTGGTGTCATGTATGTTTCCTGCATAAAAAGGAAGGCCTTTCCCTCAGTTCAGTCTTGCTCTTTATACATTATGATGTTTCTTGGTGCCACGTCACTTCTGGAACTATTCTGAACCAGTACATGCAAATGTGCCCAGGCCCAGAGGGAGGCACTTCTCTGGAACTGTTTAGAGTGTGAGCAACTTCCCTAATCTATTCCCACATCCACCCCTGTTTTTAATTCCTGGTGGAGCAGCAATAACCACCTTTCATGGACTAGAACACAGTTCATAAATACATTGCATTTGGCTGCAATATTTGTCAAAGGTGTCATTTCCTTCTTTGTCTTCTCACTTCCATTCTGAGCAAGCTGCAAGCAATACCCATGTTATATAGAACAATTAATTTTCCTTTTCTCTTTATGAAGTTTGCTGTATTAGAGGTTGGGGTGGAGGGAATATGTCTTTATCCCTTCAATTCAGTCCTATCCACAGCTTCACTCAAAGAAAAACTAATCCTAAATTCTTGTCAGTGGGTTTTTCATGGAGGTTTGGTGAAACTAACCCTTTGTGATTTGGTTCATTTCAGTTCACGGCTCTATTTTTGCTCTGACTAATTTAGATAGATTCTCATGCCACCCACAACCTTCCAGTCAGTCATTCAGTAACATGACTAACTTCAGTCACTAATGTGTGGTTCATTCTTTCTCTTTTCCTCAAGGGGTGAATTGTAGGGCTGTGGTTTTTTGTTTGTTTGTTTGTTTTTTGTTTTTTTGTTGGCATTTTGCTTTGAAGTAGAGAAGTGTTTATGCATGAGTCTCTGTGTGTTTATATTAAAGATGTCAGGTCCTTGTGCAGCTTTTCATGGAGCAGAAGGTAGTGAAATTTGTGATGGCTCTTCGTTCCTGTGGGTGTGCATTCCACAGTCTTGGCTGATACCTCAGAACGCTGTCTCCTGCACAGAAAAACTGTTTTGTTATGACAGAAAGACATGCTGTGCTTGAGGAGCAGAACTGTTAACCAGGGTCCTCATCTAAGAGTTTTAGATAATCTTTTAAAACATCCTGGGCCCAGGCCATTGCATAGTTTGAAGATAAGGAATGAGACCTTGAGCTTGACTTGATATGCTGTAGGAAGCCAGTGTAGAGAGCAAAGGACAAGGGTGATATGCTTGTGGTAGCCGATATTTTTAGGGAGATGCACTGCAGAATTCTTACAAGTTGGATTCTTTTCTAAGGACTGGTGGTTCCACACCCAGGTTTACTGCATTGCTATAGCATAGAGATAGCTGAGGATGAAGACCTGCATAACTGAGGCCCAGTCATTTTCTGACAGGATGAGAGGGTAGAAAACATTACCGCATTACTCATGGGTGCTGCTAAGTGAGAGTTTAACATCAGTGTGGAATCCAAGGGTACTCCTAAGTTATCGGCTGATTTCACCAATTATGATTGTGCACCTTCAATCAAAGAAGACTGGATCTTTTTTTTCTGCATGTAGGAGCAAACTTTTAAAAGTACTTTCCTTTGCTCACCAGCATTACTTCTGTCTTAGTCTCTTTTTTTACATATTCATGGTTTCTGTCAGTTCTCCATTGTTGTAAATTGCCAGTTTAACATCACTACTCCTGAACTTTCAAAACTAGAAAATCTTCATAACTCACTAACTATCTGGTTCAGTATCCTATGTGGGGGACAAATTAATCAGGGCTCTCAACCTGGAAAGAGAGACC
>ML683256.1:0-14498 GCA_007922195.1 Podocnemis expansa | reverse complement strand
TAGGTAGCACAGAGTCCTTTACCCAAATCTGTTCCCCAGAAGAGGAGTCCTCCCAAGTGACGCTCCAGCCTGTTAGTACAGAGGACATGAAAAAACAAAACAAGTAGTTCCAGAGGCGGACTGGGTCAAATGTTTGCCTTTATTGCCTGCTCATTTTACTTTGATGCCAGCAGTGAGCATGGAGGAGGGCACATTACAATCCTTTTATGCTTAAAAAATAGACAAAAGCTTATATTTTCAATAATTCCCCAGAGACTATTCTTTGGTTATACTAACAGCTAAGAGTTAATATTAAGGATTACATAGTGAATAAAATTATGAATGCCACTTTTTGCTATTATGGTAGGATAAATCACATTTAAAAGGAGAGGGCAGGTTTTGATTTCAAGGTAGCAGGTGTCCAAAAATGTATCAGATTTGGCTCCCATAATCCCATTGCAAGGAATGACTCAGTGACATAACTCACCTTTTTGTTAGTTAGGTAGCACAAGTTTTTTTGTGGCACTTCAGTTTATTACACCACTGTTTTTCACCCACCATGTAAAGTTTCCTAATAAAATTTCCAAACCACCAGCACAGGGGTTCTTGGTCCACCCCATATACTGTTTTGATATTTCCAGTTTCAAAAGGAATAGCTGTGTTAGTATCTGTTCGTCTTAAAGTGCCACACAACTCCTTGTTGATATTTCCAGTTCTTCTTTCAATTCATTTATAGCCTGTTTGTCTACATTGCTGGAATTGATCCCTATTCCTTTTTCCCTTTTGTTAATTCATAGGTGGGTATTTTGTGAATAGTTATCCTTTCCCATAGATGATTAACCATATTTCTTTGAGAGACCCAGTGGCTAGGTGGGGACTAGAGAAGCTGATGTGCAACAAAGGGGCTATTTCTATTTTGTTATGCTTTGTGATGACCATAATGGGGAATCAGCAGCATGTTTTCTTACTGACTGGGAGACCAATTTAAGTACCACCCATCAGTGGATAGGGGGTTTGGCCCCTGGTTTTTGGAGCTTGCCCTGATTTTGGCACATTCAGAAGGTTATCCAAGGGGGCCCAGGTCTCAGTGCAGTGCTTCATTCGGTGAGTGTCTGATGACCTGGTCCTCCTATTGGTGTTTAAACGCTTGTCATGTTTCTTTTGGTTTCAACAAATCGAAGCACGAGTGCAACTGCAGTCCCATCATAAGAAAAGCTGGAGATGCTTTAGTTGTAGCCTGTGGAGTGTTTCTGTAGGATAACAAGAAGTTGTCTAGACACTTCTGAAGCGATGAACATCCCCTCACAGATTTTAGTGTTTGCTTCATAGTGTGTATGAACCTTTCAGCTAGTCCAATGGTGGGAGGATGATATGGTGCTGACCTTGTCTGATGTATTCCATTGGCCTTCAGCAAGTTTCAAAATCCTAAGAAATGAACTGCAGTCCATTGTCACTCACCAGCTGTTCTGGAAGACCATGTTGCCTGAAGAAGCCACATAGGTTCTGGATAGTGTATTCCATAGTAGTGGACTGCATTACAGAGACTTCCAGCCATTTCGAGTGGGCATCACCAGCAATCAAAAACATACGTACTTGAGATAGGCAATCAACATCACCATGAATCCATTGCCATGGCCTTTGGGCCAATCCGACAGGTGAAGGGGTGCCAACTGAAGTGTGTTCTGGATGCTCTGGTATGAGCTACAGTCTATAGCCATCTCTTCAATGGCCCTGTCCAAGCCCAGTCAGCAGAAATAGCTCCATGCAATTCCTTTCATGTGGACTATGCCACAGTGTCTTGAATGGAGCTGTTTCAACAAATGTGGTCTTAATGAAGATGAGATAAGGAGACAAACACCCCTAAACAAACACCCAGACTGGGTTGATAATTCCATCCTCCCAGATATGTAGGGGTGGAGGTCAAGTGAGACCTGGGAGTCAGGCAAGAATGTTCCATGCATCACAAGATCCATAACTTGAGACAGTACTGGCTCAATGCGAGTCACTCTCTTCACTTGAATAGTTGTGTCAGGTGTGTTTTCCACTTGTTCAAGTAAAAGGTTCCTTCCTGCCCCAGATCTTGATGATGGACTGGGAAGGGTAGCCCTGAAAGACTATCAGTGTTGTAATGCAAAGAGGATTTCCTATACTTGATGTCATATGTGTATTCAGAACGTATCAATGCCCATTGTTGCATATGACTAGCAACCAAAAATGGGATGCCTGCATGTGGCCCCAGATTCAATATCAGGGGTCGATGGTCCATGAGAAGTGTGAATTTCTTTCCCCACAGGTACTGGTGAAATTTTCAAATGCCAAAAACAATGCCCAGTGCTTTGCATTCAATTTGGGTATAGTTAACGTCTGCCTTGGCCAGGGTGCATGAAGCAAAAGCGATAGGCCTCTCTTCACCGGATGACATAATGTGTGACAATACAGCCCCAACTACATAAGGGGAGTCATCAGAGGTCAACTGTAGGGGAAAGATGGATCAAAATGTGTCTGAACAATCAAGTTTACCAGTCAATTTCATAAGGGATAGCTGTGTTAGTCTAGTCCAGTAAAAAAACAACAAGCAGTTCTGTGGCACTTTAAGACTAACAGATTTATTTTTTGCATGAGCTTTCGTGGGAGAAGATCCCACTTCCTCAGATGCTTCAAAAATTTTCAAAGCATCTGAGGAAGTGGGATCTTCTCCCACGAAAGCTCATGCAAAAATAAATCTGTTAGTCTTAGAGTGCCACACAACTGCAAGTTTACCAGTGTCAGTTTAGCTTTGTTAAATGAAATATCACAGGCTTCTGGACTGTTCCAGCCCTTTTTCAGCTCAAAGAACTCGTGAAGGGGTTTCAGGAGTATCACTAATTGTGGAATAAACTTGCCATAATAGTTCAGTAACCCTAAAAATGAGCAAAGCTGGCTTAGATTCTGAGGGATTGGAGCATCCATGATATCCTTAACCTTGGCTGGTGACTTATGGAGCCCATCAGCATCAATTATATGTCCTAAATATTACACTGAGGGCCAGAATTACGTTTGTCTCAGCAAACATGTAGACCATACTCTTCCAGGCTTTAAAGAGTAGCTTTCAAGTTCATAAGGTGTTCCTCCTCATTTTTGCCAATGACCAGGATGTCATTCAGATAGCACTGCACTCTTGCTAAGCCACACAAAATCTCTGCCATTGCCCTCTGGAACAAAGGTGCAGCCAAAGTAACTCTGAAACATAAATGGCAGTATTTGTATAAACCCTTATGTGTTACGATAGGCAACAACTCTTGAGATCTTTCTTCAACATGGATCTGTAAGTATGCTGACACAAATCAAAGTTACTAAATTTTTGTCTCCCCAGCAAAACTCGCAAAGATGTCTTCAGTGTGGGGAAGAGGATATTTCTCCACATGCCACACTGGGTTGACAGTGATGGTGAAATCTCCACTAATCCGAATGGAGCCATCCTTCTTCACTATTGGGACGATGGGTGTCCCCAACTGGCTGTGAGTGACTGATACGAAGACTCCCTCCTTGACTAGCCACTCCAAGTTTTCTTCCACCTTGGGTCTAATGGCATATAGTACCATTCTGGCCTTCAAAGATTTTCGTTGACAATCAGGCTTAATATTTAGCTTCATGGTGATTCCCTTCATGCTGTCTAAGTCTTCTTTGAAAACAGCAGTGTGTTGCATTAGTACCACTGTCAGACTTATTTCTTCTTCAGTCAGTTGCTACACTTCTGCCCAATTGAGTTGGATTTTCCTGATCCAAGATCTTCCCATTAGGGGTGGGTAATTACCCTTCACCACAAACAGCAGTATCTTTGTGGTCTGTCCATTAATCTCTACCTTCACATCAATAGCACCCAACAGAGGAGCAGCCTCCCCAGTGTATGTCTTCAAAACAACTATTTTTGTCTTAAGTGGCATATGTTGAAAGTCCGTCTCATACATGATGTTAGAAACTAAGGAAACAGCAGCACCAGTCTCCAATTCCATTTGTACAGGTTGACCTTCTAACACAGGTGTCAGCCAAAATGTACATGGGCCAGCTGTTATAGACAAAACATTGAGGGATTCTTCATTTTCCAATTGAGTGTCACTGTGATCACCTGGAGTCTGTTCTACTGCATGCAGCATTTCCTTCTATGTCCGCCAAGCCAGTGGCCCATTTTTCTCAGGTCTGCCTCTTCAGTTTGGCTCATCCTTCCTTTGTTTGCAGGCATATTTGATGTGCTGTCTCTTGCCACGCTGTCAACATACTTGTTCCTTATGCCTGCACTCCAATGCAAGGTGACTCTGCTTCCCACACCGGTAACATTCCTGTCTCCCCAGTGCCATGTGGGTAGGATGTGGGGATGCCTTATGCACTCTGATCTCAACCTGTTGCATGTCTTGGGTGATGAATTCCATAGAGATTGCAATCTCAACAGCATTCTGCAAGTTGACTTGACCTTCAGTTAATAGGGGTTTCTGTGTTGATTCCTGGTTCATGCCACACCCCAGGGAGTCACACAGCAGTTCATCTAACATGTTCTTGAAGTCAAAGTGTGCCACCAGCTTCTTCAGAGCATCTACAAAGAAATGCAGGGAAGTGTAAAATCATAGGACTAGGTCAGACTTTTACAGCAAATCAATTCATTTATGTAGATTCAGTGTATACAGGACAATAGGGGAAAGGAAAGAAAAATTACCTGTCATAATGAGAAAAGAACTTGTAGTTCCTATTTAAACCAAAATTGTGATGATGTTGAATCTGCATATGAATTCCAGTTCAGCAATTTCTCTTTGAAACTTTGATTTGTATTCCAAGTACCTGGGAATAGCTGTTAATGCTCTGATAGTTTATAAGCCATGTGGGTTGTTTGCCAGATAGATCTGATGGGCCAATATTTTTTAACAGTTTTGCAACATTTGTACTTTCTATCTCAGAAGGCTATAACCCCTAGTGGGCATCCCATAGAATAGTTACAATATGATTGGTTTCTTGGACCTGACTTCACAGTTCTGCTCACAGAATAGTTGTTACACTTCACCCCAGTTCTGCCATTAGGAACTTGGTGATGTTCCCAAGGGTTATACGAATTTGGTATGTCTACCTTGGGGCTTAAATTTGACTTAAGGGCCCTTAAGTTGACTTAAATAAAGCCTAAAGCCCAATCTATATTTAGAAATCATTAAGTCAACTTAAGCAAGTGCTCAAGTCGACTTAATAACACCTGCCCTGTAAATTGGCTTAAGCTTTTAAGTTAACTTTACAGGGCAGGCCCCGCCCCCTTCTCCACCCCTAGGAGTGATCAGGCTGGGGCCTGATCCAACCAGGGGGCCCAAACTGGCTCCACTCCTCTGGTGAGGAGCTGGGGCCGAATTGGCTCCCAGCCCCTCACCGCAGGGGACGGGGGCTGGCAGCCAGGTCTGGCAGCCTGCAGAGAAGGGGTGAGAGCCTGATGGGGCTCTCAGCAGCCCTCTGTCAGCTGTGGGGGCTAGGAGCCCCCTGGGAGCCTGTCTGAATCCCAGAAGCTTACACTGACCAGCCAGCAGCTCTGAGTCTGGTCAATTTCACAGAGTCTGTGCCTGTGAAACTGACCAGCTCCTGGTCAATTTCAGGGCACAGACTCTGTGAAATTCATCAGGCTTGTAGCTCTTGGGTGCCTGAAGCAAACCTTTGGGAGACAGATGGGTTCCCAGCAGGCTTCCAGCCCCTGCAGCCAACAGAGAGGGGCTGAGAGCCCCACCTGGCTCCTAGCCCCCCTCTGCCCTTGGCAGGGGCTGGCTTGCAAGTTGCCAGGGGTCTTGGGAGCTGGCATCTCTCCCAGGGGTTGGGGGAGCTGGCATCGTCAGGAAAGCCAACATTGAGCTGGTCTTTCCCTGAGGTGTTGGGGTAACTGGTATCTCTCCTGGCCACTTGCAGATGGCCGGTGGTCAGGAGACCCAGCATCTCCCCCAGGGGTCATGGAAGCCGGCTCCCCCGACCACTTGCCACTTGCAAGTGGCCAGGGGAGATGGCAGTTCCCCCAACCTCCTGGGGAGATGCTGGCTCAGTGACACCCCCCCCCCAATGGTGCCAGCTCCCCCAACCTTTTGGGGAGATGTCGGCTCCCCTGACCCTTGGCTACTTGGAAGTGGCCAGGAGAGGTGCTGGCTCCCCTGATGATGCCAGCTCCCCCAATGATGCTAGCTCCCCTGACCCGTGGATGCTTGCCTCTGGCCTGTCTCCAACCCCCTCTTTACTGGCAGTGGGGGCTTAAAGCCGACTCCTTACTTCAGGCTGGTGAGAACAGGGGACTGTTTGTCAGTCACCTGCTCTCCAATGGGTGTTTGTCTTCAGCCTGTTTCCCCTTTGCTTTATTTTAATTGGTGGCTCTTTAATGGATTATGTTTCTTTTTACTGGTGTGCAGAGATCAGTGGCTCAGGGGAGCACTGATTGCAGAGAGAGCACCCTGGGTGGGGACACTCTTGCCCCTGTCTTGAGTGACAACAGCAATGTTGGGGTTGGATACCCCAGTATGCTGGACTCACCCCCCCTCAGGGTTGTGGGGACTCCACCTCAAAGGAGAGTTGGAGGGGAGCCCTCATGGTCAGGCCCACCTGTGGATAAAGAGAGTGGGAGGGAGGACTCAAATCCTACCATTGACATCTCCCCAGTGGTAGCGTGTGAGCCAGGGAAGTGCCCCACAGCAGCTCGACTATCCCCCACTAACATGGATGTGTCTCAAGGCTGGGTTGAGTGAAAGGAGCTCAGCCTGTGGGATCGGCAAGCTTTCATTTCCCGTGAATAATACAGAATGAGTTGGGTTATTTATTGAACTTGTGTGGTAGATGAGGATTCAGTGTGAATTTCCCTCCCTCTTCAGTATCGGTGGGACTCAGAGTACTCCCAGCTCAGGCCCTGGTGTGAACCTGCTGCCTCCGTCCTCCACCGGGTAGGGCAGTGAGAACTGCAGCACTTCCTCCATGTAGCTGTGGGGTCTGGCTCTCCATGTCTGACGCTCTGGCTTGGCAGCTTCCCTCTAGCTGCAAGTCCTGCTCTTCTCTTTTGTGAATGGATACTTTCGACCAGCAGAATCAGAAACTGATGTAAGATTTGCTTTTCTCAAAAACATTTATTCCTGGGAGAGAAGCTGGCTTGACAGCCTTGGGGAAAGCTTGTGGAGAGAATCTACACAGGTGGTGAGTGGTGGAGAGAGACTCCCCGGCACCCTTCCAAGGAGCTTAAGTTCAGATTGAAGAGGCTGCCTGTAAGGATGGTAATGACAGCTTAGATGCCCAGGCCTGCTCCAACTCCATCGTCTCTGCTGGGATGGCCACCAAGAGTCCAGACTAAGCCATGCAGACCTGTTGCACACTGGCCTGATAATCCTCACACCAAGCTCCCAACCGTCCTTTGCTGCCTTATGGCTTCAACTACCAGGAGGCAAAGCACAGTCAGTAAAAGTGTTTGGGCTCAGGTGCCTTGTGGAGCTGGGAGCAATGAGCCGGATCCCCTGCAGGTTTACACAGTGAAACTGCTAATGGCCCTCTGCTGCTTCCAGCTCTAGAAGAGGGCTGGGGCTCACAAAGCAGAGACGCTGTTCTCAGGCAGGCACTTTTTAGCCAGACATTAATGGCATTGGTGGAGGAGTGTGCAGGGAAAAGGAAACTTCTCTGACCCTCTCTGGATCCTGCATTAACAGAGAAATGCCTCTGCAAAGAGTGGGGAAAGGCAGTCCTAGAGGAACCCAGCAACAGCTATTTGTGACTCACTTGTGTGACTAATGCTGAGACAACAACACCTTTTTGAGCTCCTGTCAGCCAGTTGATAATTATTGTAATGGTCAGTTGCAGGGCCAGGGAGCTGCCATGGTGTGGTCCTGACCAAACACAGCTGGGACCGCCATGGCTGCTTCCACAATGACCTCATCCCACCCCTCCACTGTTATGCCCCTCAGTACCCTGGGGCTGGAGATGGCACCTGGCTGAATCCCTGTTCCTTTGTGCTCCATCTAGATTCTGTCCCTGCTAGGGAACTGCCTCCTCCTGTCATTATAAAGTTGGAGCCGAGCCTCCACGAGCCCATGCAGCTTTTCTTTTCCATGCTGTCAATCGTGCACCTGATTGTCTCCAGCACCATCCTGTCTCAAACCCTCTACGTATTCTTGTTCAAAATCAGGACATTCATAGACATGCTGGGCTGGCCCAGACGTTTGTCGTTCAGTACCTCTCAGTCATGGGGTTTGGGTTCTTAGTGGCCATGGCCTTCAATCACTACATTGCTATCTGTAACCCCCGAGACATTTGGCCATCCTAAAGAGCAGAGCCATCACTAAGGTTGGAGCAGGGATGGTTTTGAAGGGGGCTGCGTTATTGGCTTCTTACCCATTCCTGGCTGAAGTTGCTGCTGTGCTGCGAGTCTGTCATTACTTACCCCTATTGCGTTTTCATGGCCCAGATTGAACTGTTGTGTGCTGACTTGTCAGTCATGATGACCTGTAGTCTGGCTTTAGTTTTTTTTTCATGGTGGTCCTATATCTTATCCTCATCATCCTGTCCTATATCCTGATCCCACATTGTCTTCAAACTCCCCTCCAAAGAGGTGCTTCGTAAATCTCTCAGAACCTGTGTCCCTCACTTCTGTGTCATTGTTGTGTCTTTCACATAGGAATTCTCTATGTACTTCCTTTTCTATATGCTTCAGCACAGTGTGCCTTCCTACTTTCATGTTATTGAAGCCAACTTCTATTTCTTGCCTCCGTCTGTGCTGGATCCCATCATCTACAGGGTCAAAACCAAAAAGATCTGGAAGACCATTCTCAGGGTCTTCTCTGTCAAGAGATTTCACACTGTTTCCTAGGGGGGAAATATATTGTATTGGAGAGACTGAGTAATGGCCTCTCCCATCACATTAATCAGCAACTGATGATGCCCTTTTACACTCAGTATCTCTTGAAGGTCTCCCCCCGGTTGTGTTCGCAATGCATGCCTTTGGCGACACCACTAGTTGCTGAGCCAGATAGACAAATTCAGGAGACTATGGGCAATTTTTACTGGCTTGCCAGTACAATTCAGTGGCTTGAAAAATGGAGAAAGGAGACAGCACTAGGGGAGAGACTGCTGTGTATAGACAACTAGCTCGTCCTGGCTCTGTCTGTTGTGTAGGAAAAAGTTAAATAGAGCTTCTGGACTGAATGATAGCTACTATTGTAAAGGGTTTACTGTGAGTGAGCCTTCCTGTCCTGTATGTGAGATTCTTGTTAAAAGTTCTGTTCTAGTTCTTTTTCTTTCTTCCCTATCTGCAAAGAAGTATACTATGTTCCTCTTCTACATAAGGTCCTGGATGGGAACATTTCTTATTGCTAGGCTTATGAATTATGATGGACTTTACTCAAAACATTGTGAAAATGAATAAAATCATGGTAGGTCACAGTCACAAAAAATGTATAATTTTTCACAATAAAGTATTACAAAATGTGACATTTACACTGTCCAGCTGGCCTCAATACTCCCTACAGCCAATAGCAAGACTCACCCAAGAAAGTCTTTTGCCTGCTGGCTCTGCAGTTGGATGGTACCTCTTAGTCCCAGTGCTAGAAGAGTTCCAAGTCACGTGAGGTCACTGGAAATCATGGTTTCCGTAACCTCTGTGACATAGTGTGAGCCCTACTTATCATCATTCTTTCTCTTTTCTCCCTGCTTGTGATGGACTGTGAAGTAACTTCTGTTTCAAAAATGAACAATGACAAGAAAAAACATCTGCACATGATATTATAATCCTGTAAACACCAAAAAGAGGTGACAATAACTATATTCACCTCATTATTTTCAATAACTATAGTTTGGTGTCATTGTAACCCAAGAAAAATGGGGAGTAAGTTTTGCTTATTTTTAATCATAAAAGAATTTTAATGCGCCCTTCCCCTTGCTCACTAGCAAGGTCAAGGTAGACTGTGCAGGTTTATTTGTAGGTGTTATATCCGAATTAGAAGTTAGGAATGTGTTTCTTCTATTTGTATGTATGTAGTTATTTTGTTGTGGGACACTCCATGAACTGGATGTATACAAACCTCCTTCATGGCCCATTAAGGAAGCTTCCAGGTGTATTGGACCCAAGGAGAAACCCTCTGAGTCACGAGGACTTGCCCGTTGGACTCAACTCTATTTTGATTTGCAAAAACTCTGTGCTGCATAGGGGAGGCCAGAGGTGATAAAAGGAAGCAGTCCCATCACCATTTGGTCTTCAGGCTCCAGAGTGCCACTAACATCCACCTCTGGATCTATTCCTCATGACTGGACAATGGACAGAGGCCTACTCAGGTGCTAGGTGTCTAACAGAGGAACTGGACTAACCTGCAAACTTCAAATTCTTCCAAGGACTTGCTTTCTAAATCATTTCTATGTATGTGATTCCCTTTGACATTTTGACAGCTCTCATATTTTGTTTATTTTCTTCATATATTAAACCTTTTCTTGTAGTTACTAAAGGTTTGGCTGGCCGCTTGGTGCTTTGGGTAAGATCCAAGCCTATATTATTCTGGGTGATGTTTCTGGGCCTATTTCTTTAAGACATCCTGTTGCTAGGTGTGGACTAGAGAAGCTGATATGTGGTCAAGGGGGCTGTTTCTGTTTTGTAATGCTTTGTGAGGACCAGGGTGGGGAATCAGAGGCATGTTTTGTGACTGATTAATAAACTGGTTTACATACCACCTGTCAGTGTTTGGAGCGTTTGTCCTCAGTTTTGCATCTCGATCTTACTTTTGCATATTCAGGAAATTATGCCAGAAGGTGCAGCTCACAGACTCATTAAAGAAATTTCCAAAGGGATAGCCATGTTAGTCTAGTCCAGCAAAAAAAACAAGGAGTTGTGTGTCACTTTAAGACTAACAGTCTTAAAGTGCCACAAGACTCCTTTTTTTTTTTTTGTTAAAGCAAGCTTCTGTTAATCTGTCCCCAATATATCCTGCCCTTCCTTCCTATCTCTCTGCATTCAGGAGCAAAGACAGGGCAGTGGAGTCCCAATAGCTGTATGTTAACAAAGGCTGTTGCTACTAGCCTTTACTATTAAATAATCAAATTCATTTAATAGGAATATCATGTTACATTTTTCCAAATGTTAAGAGTGGGATTTTTGAACTCCCATTGACAGTGAGCAGGTGGAATGGGTGCCTGGGCCACTCTTTTGCAGGGAGTGCAGGAAAGAGTTCAATTGAGCAGCTGACCTGTATAATAAATACGATGACAATGGGGGTTATCTTCCTTTTTCTGTCTTCCCTTCTTGCAACAAAGCAGGCAACCTTCCCATCCTACATAAGTTTCTGGATGGGAATGTTGTTTATCACCTTTCTTCCCCTTTCCTACATGCTCATTAAGGACGGTGAAATCATTTCTAATTCAATAAATACCAGGTATGAAGCTAAAGTGCCTAGACACTGTATGTTAAACCTGCAAACAACAAAGAACAGTGTGGATAATTATATTCACCATATAGTTTCTAAAATTCATTGTTAGGTGTAGGAATTACCAAGGAAATGTCTCTGGGAGTTGTTGAAAATATAAGTTTTGCATATTTTTAAGTATAAAGGGATTCTAATGTCGCCTCTCCATGCTTACTAGTGACATTGAAGTAAAATGTGTAAGAAATAATGGGTAATGTTCAACCCAATCCACCTCTGGGGCTACGTGTTTTGTTTTCTATCACACTCTATAGCAACAGACAGGATGGTCATTTGCGAGGACCCCTCTTCTGGGGAACAGCTCTGGGTAAGTGACCCTGTACTATCTAAGTTTCCAAACCGACACCCATCCTGAGGGATTTCTGCCACTCTGGTAGCATTTAAAACCTGGCCCTGGGAATGAGTTGAGTGGCCTGTGGAATGCAGAGATCAAACTAGGCGATGACAATGGACCTGTCAGGCTTGGAAAAGAACAACCAAGTGAACGCCCAGATTCTGGAACCATAAAATTTCTCCCTATTTAAATATGAAGGTCCTGTCATAAGGAGGTATCTGGAAGCAAGTACCAATAGTACTTTAATCAAACCATTTTGCAAAATATAATTCTACAGGTGGTTTGAATGTCAAATTGAAAGGATGCAACCGTGAAATGGCAACAGCATGGAGCCACAAACATTCTCCAGTGAATAAATGTGTGAGAACAAGTGCAGCTGGAACTCTTTAATAGACCTCAGCTCCACTGATCACTTGTTGGGAACAATTAGTTTAGCCCTTGGGGCTGTCATTGAGTCCCTCATAGCAGAATTGGTATAGAGCGTAACAGCTATTCCGTGGGGAGAAACTTGCAACCAGGTTCAACAAACCAAAGCAATCATTTTGTAACTCTTCTATGGAAAGCTCACTAGGGGTTATAGCCTTCTGAATTACAAGGTACCTACACAACAAACAAATTAAAGATAGTGGTCCATCAGATGTATCTGGGTAACAACTCTCGGGGAATGCGCACTGGCCCAGTATTAACAGCCATTCTGAGGCACTTGGATTACAAATCAAAGTTTCAGACAGAAATTGCTGAATTGGAATTCATATTTAACATGGTCATCTTAGGTTCAAATAGGAACTACTTGTTCTTTTCTCATTACAATGGTTAATTTTGCTTTCCTTTCCCCTCACCTCCTCCCTCTATGCACTAAATCAACAAATACATTGATTTGCTGTAACAGTCTGACCTGATCCTATGATTTTACAGTTCCCTGTATTTATTTGCCCCCTCCCCATTCATCCTTGGTTCTCCATCTTCAAGCACCTGGTGAAGTGGGATTTTCTTCCATGAAAACTAGTACAATAAATAAATGTGTTAGCTTTTAAAAGTGCCACCAGAGTCCTTGTTTGTTTCACAATAAGAGGAGTATCTAAAAGGAACTAGACCTCTGAAGCACTTTTGTAGGTAACTTGGGGGAAGGTGCAAATGGGGATGGTCCCAAGAACTGGTGTGGCGGGTGAAAGTTTTTTTCTGCCTGTTCATTTTACCTCAATGCCAGGAGTGAGCAAGGAGGAGGGGACGTTATAGTCCCTTTATGTTTAAAAGAGGCAAAAGCTTATATTTTCAACAACTTTCGAGAAACCACTCTTTGGTCCTGCTAACACCTAACAGCAGAGGTGGTCTTAGGCAATTGGGGGCCCCTAGGTGAAGGCTCATTGCGAGGCTTTCTGAAGGGCCTCATAGGCCCCCACTGCTGCCCTCTCTGTGGCTAGCCCCTCCCCCCCAGAGCCCTAACACCCCCACAGGACTCCTTCTTGGTTTTGTGAAACCAGACTAACATGACTATTTCTCTGGAACTCATAAATTATTCTTGGGTATGATATTTTTAAAGCTCTTTTCATCACAAGTTGGACATCTTTCACTTAACATAAATGAGCTTATGCTGAACTACTAAATTAAAAAGAACATTAACTTTTTTAAAAAAGTATGTTTAGTAGTTAACAAATAAAAAGTGGTAAAATTAATGATGCCTCAAAAGTAAAGTACCACATTTAAAATTTTGGTAGTCAAATCTTACAAATTTTTCATATTGGCTGGAGTTTATGTGCACAGAAAGTTTAATGAAGATAATTATAATAAATAAAAATAAGTGAAAAGAAGGTTTCTGGTGTATAGCTGTAAATGAAAAAAACAAATTTCTATAAAATTCACTGAAGTACTCAAATTTATAAAACTCTGGCACCCTCAAAAATATTAAATATTAAGTACTAAAAGAGCCATAAAATTGTTTACCAAAATAAAGGCATACAGCACAGACATCACATACACCTGTAATGCTTGTTTGAGGGCAGCACTGTATTTATAAATAGCCGCCTATACGAACCTTCCTAGTAATCTGAGTTAATCAAAGCCAAAGGAAAAATTGTCACAAAGGCAAAGGAAAAGGCAAAAGCAGAACAGCTAAAAAAGAACAGGAAAAGGCAAAATTTTGCAAGTGAAATTAAAATATGGCAGAATAAATGGCCAGACTGAAGAACTAAAAGATGAGACCATTAGAAAAGTTCCTGCTATTGTGTTGTCTATGGGTGTTACAAAGAGATTGCTCCTGTTTTTTCAACATGTTAGTGTGAAGTTGATGAGCAGATAATGGTGAAATCTGCAATTCAGATGAAGGACTGATCCTAATGACTGTTTGCCTTGATGATCCAAGACTTAAAAGGACTTAGGCTTCCAGACCTACTGGCCCTGCTAGATGGGAACAATTTCTACATTTTCATTTCTGTCCACCAAATTGAGGACACGGTCCCTTATTCCTTGGGGCCCTAGGCAGCCACCTGCTTCTCCTACCCCTAAAGCCACCACTGCCTAACAGTGAATATTAAGAACTGAGTAATGAATACAATTATGAACACCACTGTTTGCTATTACGGTAGGATAAATCACATTTGAACTGTTGGACAGATTTTGGTTCCAGCATCCGAGGTGTCCAAAAATGTATCAGATTTAGTTCCCCTGTTACCATTGTAAGGAATGACTAAGTGACTTAACAATATTTCACCCTTTTGTTACTTGGTACCATGAGGTTTCTGTGGCACTTCCATTTATTGTACAACTAT
>VOCP01055322.1:0-12006 GCA_007922195.1 Podocnemis expansa | reverse complement strand
GAACACTAGTTTATGGATTCTTATAATAGAGAGGGGACAGGTGAGAATGAGAGTGAAAGATTGGGCAGCTTTGACAGATAAGAGGAAGGAAGCAGGAAACAAGGTGAAAACTTAGGTAAAAACAAAACAAGAAATAAGCTTAGTATGCTTTGTTAGGAATGAGAGTTCAGCATTCAGAGCCGACTAGGGCACAGATGCCCCCTTTCATGGCTAGAATGGATTCATATTTAGTAAATGCAGCACCCAGAACACCAAAGGAGCCCATAGATGCCATGTGTCCCTGAACGTCAGAAAAATAAGGGAGAATAGTGGGAGCAAGGGGACTACTCCTCTTGTTTCGCACCCGCTCTTCCAAGTGTGATCACATGTAAACAGTTAGGACTAGCAGGCCAAAATAACAGGAGCCTGACCAGTTGGCACGAGTCACTTATAGGCTGAAGTGCTACAAATGTAATAAGTTAAATTGGATCTGGAGTATAAACTACTGGAAATAGAGGGGGAGCTCCAGTGAAAAGTAATGTTTCAAGCCGAGCTTTACTTGGCTTAGACAAAAAGGCCCTAGCACCCGTAAAGTACCCAGAGCTATTAGAAGTGAAACAAAGGGGGCAGACACATTTTAAGCTAAACAAATAGCTGAGAGTTGTGTTAAAAAAGGTCCAGGAAGAACTAGAAACCCATGAGATAGTCCAGTAACAAGTGTTATTACAGATAAAAGCAAAAGGAGAAGGAGGATTTTAGGAGGGTCGCTGTGCCATAAATTAACACCATTTTTGGAGGTTTCAAGGCTAAGGGAGAAGTGGGAGTACACCCAGCAGTTTGTTACATTTAAATCCTATTAATTTAAGCTTACATTAAGGATTATAACATACTAGAAACTATACTGCAAAACACTGTAGCAAAATTGAAGAGAATACTTTAAAAACTTTAGAAGCTATAAATTTGCACATATATAAATTACAGGTAACAATGACAACATTTTGATTTCATGGAGCCCCACAGACTTGTTGGGACCGTACTAAAGAGTTTTTAGGCTATTTTTCTTTGCAGATATCAAGAATGTGGTAGTGGCAAATTCTTTTTACTTTGGCTTGGCAAATCCTTTTTAACAACAGGGGAGAGGTTACTAGCACATGCACCCTGTGTTGTTAATTCTTCTGGTTTTTTTTGGAAGTGTAGAACTTGTACAGTGTGAAGCATGGATTTACATTGGCAGTCCATGGCGCTTGACTTCTGCATTGGTGATTAACAAAACCTGAAATGGATTTTTTAAAAGCTTTTGTTAACAGTAGCAAAAACTGGCTTAACACAAGGACAGTCTTTTAGCCATCCTGAAAAGGTACATACAACTAATACAAATTTATAAAAATAAGGTTTTTCATTTAGGAGAACTGGGAATAAAGAAGTGGGATTTAAAACAGAACATTAAATAAGAATAATATTGTTTGCAGACAACATAAAAAGAATATATATATTAGATTAATTTAGCCTGAAAAAATGCTGTATTTAGTTTATAAAAGGACTGCTGCAACAGAGTGTGGGGAAGCAACCTTTTGCCAGGCTGTCTTTATGAGAAGAAAATTAAGGATTAAAGGGCTGGGACATGGGCAGTGGAGGCATTGTTGCAAAGTCAAGTGTCCCTTCCTGCTGGCTGGGCCGGTAAGGACACTTTGTCTTTTAGTGGCCCAATTGTTCACAATAGTGGCATGTGAAATTTTTTAGAATGCTGGAATGCGCCCCATACCACATCCCCATTAGCAGCCAGGGATTTCTTGCATGGCTGCAGATGACCTTGGAAAAGGTTTTTAAGCTATCTATATTATTTTAGGAAAAGGCGGGGGAATTAAGCCCGCTTTGAGTTCACACACTCAGGCTCGAGGCTAAGACAGCTTGCAGAAACAGCAAAGAACAGCAAAACACATTATATCAGGCCCCAGCCAGTTTTTTACAGGAGACTGACTTTAGCTGGTGCTTTGGGCTTGGAGCCTAGCATTAGTTTACGGTCGGGTCGCTCCCAGGAGTGGTGTAAATACTATGCTACCTTTTGGTTACACAATTTTTGCTTTAGCCTTACATTATACCTCTGATGAGCAAAAATCATTTAATTGGCAAAGCATCTTTATAATTAACAAACAACTGCAAAACATTTAGCAGGATGGCTTATGCTATTTAGTCTTTACACTAACCACCCCCCTTTTGAGGCTGAGCAAACTATTTTTGAGACTGGGGAAAGTTAGTGGCCACAATTAGCACTGCAAAATTTAGCTAACCTACTATCTGCAGCTTATTTGTAGTATTTAATATTATACAACTTAAACTTATAGCTACTACTTTAACATGCTACAGGCTTTTTAATTAATATAATTGAGGGCCTGTCACATTTGCTATAGTTCCTTTTAGTTTTGAACTAAGGCTCCCAAAGGGAAGCCAGTTAATCTACAACTTAATTACTTTTACATGAAGTCCTACTTAGTGCCTTAACATTACTAAAATGCTAAAGGTTTGTTCCCATTTTTATTTCCAGGATGATGTTTATAACTTAATGGTTACCTTGGGGTGAGGGGAACAACAGATTTTTTGCACTACTTTCACAAATCACTTGCTTAAACTAACAGCTTACATTACAAAAGACAACTAAAATTATACTAATATTTATATTTACATTAATTACATTAAATTGCAGTTACAAAATAACCAGATTGCATGATCTGTACCTGTTGAGGGGCCATGCCAGATAGTCCTTTAGCTTCATTAGTAACTAGGGGTCAGATGTTCTTTGCAGGATGATCCCCTGGCTTAGCTTCTTCTTTTTTTTACCCCCTTACCATTATTGCTGGAATTTTACACATTTTTACTGCACATTTTAGGGTTTTCGTTTGATGCAATCAGGGCCCGAACTTTTACTTGGGACATGGTGCGGTGGTGGTTCTGTGGAGGGCAGCAAGGGTGAATTATTACCGCACCCACCTCTTTCTTGCTGGCTTTCTGCTGGATGGCTTCCAAAAGCACAGCCAGCAAGGAGTTTTTCTTCAGAAGTGCCCTGATAACAGCCTGTTTTAGCTTTTCATTCTCAGTTGTTAACCCTTTTTTTTCACATTATTACTATTACAAGTTTTAGGTTCCGATTCCACAGTGCAGGGCATGCACCTTTGCCAAGAAAACAAGAACCTGGGCTTATTGCTTAAGCTAGGGGATAACAATGGCACTTGAGGTGTACTGGGTTTATTTAACAGATTTGACTGGCTAGTAGTATTTTGGAATTTTTAACTTTTAAACTGAGTTTTTAGCTTGTCTTGGGAGTCCTTTAGACTCCTGACAACTGATTTCTGGTGCCTTTTAGACATTTTTTTATGTATATATTAATTTAAATACATATTTTACTGTTTTGTAGGGGTTATGCCCCCTTAAAAAATTTTTTTTGTACCAAATTATATACATTTTTACTTTACTTTACTTTATAAGAAAAACAAAACAAAAATTTACAATACACACCAAGGTTAGTAACAAGACAAACACCATAAAACACAAAACAAACAACAACTTTTGTAACAAAAGCAGATCCATGGATTTTTGTTTAGGTGTTTTGCTGGTGCCAAAAGCCACCAATTAACTCTGTTTAGAATACAAGTTTACAGCACCATTTCAACTGTGGCTTTAACTTAAACTCTTCAAATAAAAGTGACAGTGACAGAGGAGGAAGAAGAAGAGAAGAAAGCGCTTTATGAAAAAGAAAACTCTAAGGTTAAAAGGTACAAAAAGAAATAGTCCATCTGAAAGGAGGCAGGCTGTCATTGCCAATTTTTCCTGCCAGGCTTCCAACTCCTGCATGTCTGCCCACACATACCAATAATCCAGTTGTTTAGGGTGGAAAATCTCAAGGATTTTCCTGAGGTACCTCAATTTCTCCGAATCTAAACTTCCTAATTGGGGCCATTATAAATTTGGATTTTCATGGCTGTAACCTGGCCAGTTTATGTGACAAAAATCAATCAATTTCTGGTTTGTTTGTTTGGTTTTTTTTTGTTTATTTTCTAAAACCCCAGTGGCCACGAGTCAACTCCAGTTTACCAGAACTTTTCCTAGGGGACTTTCTTTTGGGATGGACTGACCCTGTCCCATTGTCACCCTAGGCGGACGTCCCTTTCCTGATCTGTCCAACAGATCTGGCCTGTCCAACAGGCCTGACCCGTCCAACGGGTCTAGTTCCTTCCTGACCTGTCCAACAGGTCCGACCCGTCCAACGGGTCCGGTTCTTCCCAAAGCCTGTCTTCTTGGCCCAGCCTAGCCTACCCAACCTGGAAAGGGCAGGAACAATTCTCCAAGAATTCTAGACTGCCTCAGACAGGATGGAGGACTTATCCAGAGTACAAAAATGTGAACCACACAAGAATAACAAACAAAGGAGTCACCTTATCGCCCCAAAGGGGTTGCCGTCCTGCCCCAAGTTCCCATAGGTGAACTCACCCAGTTTGTTGGCCGGCCGGGGTTGGGGCTGGATGGCAGCACCTCCGGGGTGAGCTGGGTAAGTCCTGCCGCGGTCGCCAAATTTGTGGGGGAAAAATTTAACTCTGGCCCTCAAGTTTAGAAAGAGGCACACCAGAGCCTCCCCAATGAAGCAGACCCGTTTCCAGCCGAGACTCCAATGAGCAGAGAACGAGGTGTGGTTTAGAGTTTATTATTCAGCTGAATAACAAAAGGAGCTGCAGCAGAGGGCAGCAAAGAAGTGCTAGCCCCTCTGAGCAGGCCCCCCCAACAACTCGAGTGCAAGAGAGAGCCCCGAGGGGCAGCATTACAGCACTTTTATCTAGTACAGTATGATAATGCTATGATAATGCTTACATGATTGACAATGTTTTAGAGACCCTTATATGGTTACATTAACATTATTAAATACATATTAATGATTAAAGAATGCATATAATTATCTCCGCCTCTGTTTACTGTTGACATTATTTGCATTATCCTGGGCAGCCGCAGTACCTGCAAACTTATTAATTTCTGCCTAGAGATGCTGACTTTACATTCTTGTGAGGCTATGGTGCCAAGAAGGGTGAGCAGGAGATAGGAGGCAATACTCCCTTTTCAGTTAGAACAAAGACAGACAGTCTAGCTTACATTTCTTGTCCAGATGGTCAGGAGAAAAAGCATGAGAAAGGGGAAATAACACACTTTAACTATCAACTCTAGGCCGCTTGTTAAAAAAACTTAAATACATGACTTGCCAGAGAAACGACCCCACTACCATAGCAACCCACGGCTTCAACGAGGCCTACACTTTAGCACCTTTCTCACTGTCCTACAGAAGAAATTACATATAATTTTTCTTACACTGCCCATGCAAAGTTTACCACAAGAAGAGCTATCAATGTTATCATGAAAATGGAAGCATTTACCATGCTCCCATCACACCTGAGGGTGACTGCAAAGCTATGTATAATGAAGACAACTTTCCATCCTCACTTGTCAAAAACTGAATGTGATGCAACTGAAGCAATTCACTTCAGCCTTAGTCCTGCAAAATGGTGGGCATGCTGGCCTGATCCAATAAAGTTTTATATTGGTTGCTGAACTTGAAGCATGTTGAAAGTCCCACTGGGGCCCTCATCAAATGAGCAACATAGCTGGACACCAGGCATTAGAAAAGACCACTAACTGAAGATGCCAGCACAGAAACCAAATGGACTAAATACACTGTACAGTGAAAAAAAATTAGGATTAATTTCTCTAATGTACGCTATCTTCATTCCTCTGCCTCCTCTCATTCTGCCTTTATTTTCATCTGCTTTGAGTAATCTCTCTCCAGTTTAGTAACTCTCCATAGCTATTGGAAATTATCTGAATTGCAATTAAGTTCAAATCATAATTATTTTGCTGTAAGACAACACACTTTACTCAGAAGGTTAAAAACTCAGTACAAGTGATTTTCTAAGCCATAATATAAAAGTTGAATGGGAATTCATTTTTATTGTCATCATGTTGTTCAAGTCATCCGGTGAGTTTTAATTCTTCCCTTTGGGAATGTCTCTGATATGTAACAAAATAATGGGGACCAAATATCTAGATGAAGGCTTCAGCACCCAACATCTGTAAAAGTCACAAAGGGAACCATTTGGTGTTGAGCATTTTTGAAAATCTGGCCATTCCTTTAGGTGTCTAAATGGGAACTGAGCTCTTAGGGTTATTAAAAAACACCTCAACTACAGTTGTAGAGAAACTGAAGATCAGGTCCAAAACTCATTGGAAAAATTTAGCCCCACAGTTTTCTAGGTACAAAAAATAAAACATGTACCAAAGCTCCCAAGTTTCTTAGGAGCACAAGCAATGTTCCCTCTAATTACTCGTAGACTGTGTGCGCAAACAAATTTCTTTGTGTGCATCAATATTAGCACTATTGAATTTTTTTGTGCGCACTTTATTTTTTTGTGTGCGCAGGTTTCATGATCTGTGTGCGCACGCACACGTGCACAGCTTAGAGGGAACACTGACAAGTTCTGTCAGATATTGGAATTTGTGCTTCCAAGTCATTTAGAATAGATAATTTCAAAATTCCACTGTTAGTCAAGATGGGGTCACTTAACTTAAGCAACCACCCACAAAGTGCTACAACATCTATGGACAGAAAACCTCTGTCAAAGAGAAAGCAGATAGTGCGCTCAACCTGCAAGATCCTCCACCTTGAGCATCACACAGCCCTTCCCCCAGCAGGAAGTAGGGTAGACCAGTGTGCCATGGCACAATGGTGTGTTATCAGGCCTGAGCCAGTGTACCACAGAATATTTTTTGAAAAATCACTTAAAGCATTCTGGATTGGCTCATGAATACTCGAATTCATTTGGAGGCTGTATGGAGGTGTCTCTCAAAATAATTAAAAGCATTAAGGTGTGTCATGACTTGAGAAATGTTTGGGAACCACTGGATAGACTAATCATTTAAATGTGCAGAACAGGTGACAGAGTCATAGCTAACTACTAAATACCATAGTACTATAGGATTTAACATTTGCCTTTGTACTCATGGAACCTTAACAAAATAAGCAGGAATAAATGAAGAATGAGAAATATATTAAGAAAGGAAACTAGAAATATTTAACTAGGTGATGCTAGCATTGCTGTAGGTACAGCACACTGAAATACAAGTGATACATATTGGTTAAACTCATGTAACGTGGTGCATAAAAAACATTTGAGAAACTTTATAATGTCATATTACTCTATACTTTTTTAGTCAGAGGCTCCTATTACATACAGATAGCTGCACTGGTCTTAACCTTCAAAATATAAAATGGCCTAAATCTGTTATTATTGTTCCTTGATAAATCTGTAGTATGGGAATGAATTTAAAATTATCATATAGCACTAAAAAAGTGGTCCAACTGATTAGAGACCTGATCTAAAGCCCACTAACTTTCCATCAACAAAATATTTCCATGTACCTCTATGATTAAGACCCACATGAGGAATGCTGCAGTGCACTGCTTTGCAACCTTTATTCATATACAGAGTCCCAAGTTTAGGTGGGACAATGTGTATTAAAGGACATCTCACATGAAACAGTGCTTCTGGATCAAGCCTTTGCTTTCTTCTAATTTCTAGTGTCCCATTAATTTTGGAGCTCACCCTGACTACAGAGTTCTGGCATTATTATTTTTGCTCCCAGACAGTTTCCAAATTCTGAAATTTTTAACTCCGAGACAGATTTTTGGAAGCCTGAATAAACGTTGACTAAAACCTGAGTTCATACATATTGATAAGCAGGGTTTAAAGTATAATTTAGGGGGCCCTGGGACCCTGTTAATTGGCAGGCCCCCCTTTACACTGGTGTGCCCCCCCCACTCTTCGTCTGTCTGTCTGTCAGAACGCATGGCAGAACACCATTCCAGGGCCTGCTATTTTTAGGGGCCCAGCGTTCAGGCCCCTAAAAATAGAAAATGGAACCAGAACACAGTGTTTCTGGGGCATCCTATTTTTAAATGCCAGGCCCCAGAACGCAGCATTCTGGCACCATTTTCTATTTTTAGGGGGCCCGGAATGCTGAGCCCCTAAAAATAATGGGTCCCAGAATAGCATTCCAGGTCATTCCGGCCCATTTTAAGCCCTGTTGATATGGTCTAATGTTAATCAAATATTACAAAAGAATAAGTAAAGTCATATGCTGTTATATTTGAAATCTTTATTGAAATGTTTACTACAAATATGTTGTTATCCATCTGAAACTATCGACACTTCTAACACAAACAGTTTAGAAGCCCATGACAGTTAATAGCTTTTTAAAGAAAGTCCCCAGTCCATTAAAAATGTGTATTTAATGAATCAGTGTAATAAAACATGTAAATAGACATCTTGGTTTTATACATTCTCCCCAATAACTTGAGACTTGTACATTAATGAGAACTGAAAAATATGCTCAGTACTTACTGTTCTTTTGGTGCCACTAACGAAAAAGTCTAATGGCCCAACTTGCCAATAAAAATGATTTTTAAACTTTAATGGGAATTTTCCTTCATAAAGTCTGGGCTCTAAACAAGGAGTATTTGAAATCATACAGTAATGTGAGCTACCTATTTTTATTATTTCAAGCCCCTCTACTGTTTAGCAGCCCATCTGTTGTTTCGTAACCCTCCAGAATAAATCTGCTCTTCTCCCAAAATGAAAAAACAAAGAGAAATGTCAAAATTGCTCTGGAAAATGACTTAATCCGGTTAATCCATTTACATGCATTTTTCAGGTTGGCTGGCTTTGCAGTGCAGTTTATAAATTCAAAGTATTTTTAACCCTCTTAAAATACTCAAACTCGTCAGATCATCCAATTTTTCTGTTACCATTGCAATCCACACATTCATAAGCAGCAAACAATAAGAATAAACCTTCATGGCTTTGCACAAGTAAGCTCAGAAGAAAACAATGGAAGTTCCCCTTGAAGTCTGAAGGAACAGAAGGAGATCAGGGATTTATAATATTTGGGGTGAAGGAATGAGAAAGCCTTTTGTGCTGAGTCCTGACTAATCACTAGGCTTGCTAAATAAAATACTTTTCAAGAGGCAGATACATCTTTAAAAAAGCAGTACAAACAGCCCCACTCTTTAAACGTTAAGGTCCATGGGTATTAAGCTATCAATGCATTTTTAACATTTGAAGAATTACAGACATTTGGTTGTCCTGACTTCTCATTGGCCTCCTGAATCTTCTTTTCCTCACACATAACGCTGAAGGAGGACTCTTCGGATTAGCAATTGTTTCTGCTTTTGTTTCTCTCCTCAGATCTAACAGACAGAATGTTGTTGATTATGTACCATAAAAAGGCATACAACACAGTCTGTCGGTACAGAGCTGTAAGCAAACTGCCATGTGGTTATTTTAGCCCAAAGTAATATCCTCAAATAATAAATCAATTCTTCGAGGATATATATCAAAAATTCCATGAAAATGTAATCTTTATTTAAAATGTGGCAAGTTACAAAACAGAAAAGTTTTCCACTATTTCTCCTTAAAGCAGGGTCCCTTTATATGACTTAAGATTTGGATTTGATGATTAAGAGGCTTGGTGAAAGGCTCACTGCTTCTTCAAGTACTTCATTTACAGACTATTAAAACACAATTTTTATTTCAGCTATTTTTCTTATCTGCTATTCCAGATCTATTTTTTTGCCTTTCTGTTGAAATGTGGACACAGAGTTAGAGTAAGGTTAAGTAGATCCTCAGAATAGAGCTCTACTTCTTCCAAAGACCGTGTGTACTGGTGACATTCCCACCATATTGCTAACAAATTAGAAACTCTCAAAATACTGCCAATTTAAACAGCAAAACAAGCTTCTGCTAACCCAGGCTTTGCCAAATCTGTCACATACCTAGGGGCCACGCCAAGAACCGAGGTGCCTTGGTGTATGGCAGCAAAGGGGCCTCCCCCTGTTGCCACATGTAAGGGGACTGACAGCCCCTTACTGAGACTGAATGGGCCTTTTGATTGGCCACTCCCGCCTGGAAGCAGGACTGTGAAACAGACAGCCCCAGGGCCAGTGGGAGAGGCCAGTGTCCCAGGATGGCCTGATTGATTGAAAGTGCTCCCCCGCCCCTGAGCTGAAACTGCAGGCTGGACACGCCTGGGCAAATGAGTGTGTGAGTGTGTGTGGGGCCGAGCTAAGGAGGAAGCACTAAGCAGCCAGCAGCTGGGAGCCAGAGGACCCAGGAAGGGAGGCCAGGCTGAGCTGATTTGTGCAGCAGACCCACAGCAGCTGGACCAGCAGAAAGCCAAGTGGAGCTGAGCAGAGCAGAGTTGGAGGCAGTAACAGAGCCAGAGGTGCCTGAAGCTGGGGCAGGAGGCCGGAGAAGGAGCCCACGGTGCTGAACTCATCGGTGCAGCCCCACAGCAGGAGGGCCAGAGGAGTCACACGGAACCCGAGCAGCAGCTGGGAGCCGGAGTTGCAGCCATCTGGAGCTGGGTGTGGTGAGCAGCTGGGGAGCAGTGAAGGGGGGCTGACACTGGGAAGAAGGGCCCTGCCCCTGGAGCTTGGGGACGTGTGGCCACAGCTGGAGCCTGCATCTGGCCCCCTGGATCATCCAGTTGCAGCCAGGCCTGGGCAGAGAGCTTGCAACGTGGAGGACAGACTGTGAGACTGTTCCTCAGGCCCCAGAGACTCTGTTTGTAGTGCTCCCACACCAGGCAGCGGTGCTGGGGGTTTACTGTTCACCTTTTCCCATTTTCTTATTGGGTTATTCTTTTTATTTATGTATGCTTAAATAAATTGTATATAGTGTATATAGTAACTGGTGGGCCAGAAGAGTGGTCAGTGTGGTCAGCACCCCGGAGTGGGGACACCCTAGCCCTGTCCTGAGAGACCACGATAAGAGTGGGGGTCGAGCCCCCAGGAATCCTGGGGCCCAGCCTTGTCGGGGTTACAGAGATCCCTCCAAACAGGAGATTGGGAGGTGAGCCTTTGAGGTCAGGCAGGCCTTGGGGTAAAGGAAGTGGGAGCAGGGACTCAGATCCTTTTGCTACCCACCTTCACCGGGGTGGTATACAAAGTCTGGGAAGTTCCCCACAAGAGCGGGTCCATCCCCCCGCTTACATAATTGGCGTCATGAAACAGGCTCCTATCCGCAAAAACCCACCCCATTGGTTAGCTGGCTTAGTTCTGATAACACAGTCCAGGCCTGTTTGAGAGTCCTACCATGGCGGGAATTGAAGAACTACAGGCCCAGTTTGCTGAGCTCCAGCGTAGATTCTCAGATCAAGCTGAGGCATTACAACAAGCCAGAAATGAACAGAGAGAAGCCCTATCCCTAGCCAAGGCAGTAATAGAGCAGCAGAGGGCAGAAGCTAAAAAACCTCCTTTCAACTATGTGCCACGGGAACGGAAGGTTGCAGAGTTTACTGGTTTCCCAACTAAACCAGGAGACATTATGGTGGAGGAGTGGATCAAGTCGGTGAGGGCGGCTATGCACGTGCTACGAATACCAGAGGAAGACTGTATGGACTTCGTTGAGGAACACCTTAAGGGCCAGGCCAAGGCCACGGTGAAGTTTATGGTGCAAGCAGACAAAAAGGATGTTGCAAAAGTGTTTGAACTCCTCCTAGAAGTGTATGGAGACAAAGTACCTATTGGAACCCGGCTAAAGGAGTTCTTCGAGAGAAAACAGGAGCCTGGTGAAACTATCCGGGCATATGCATATGATCTGCAGGAGAAGATAAGCAAAGTTGAGCGGCGAGACCCTCATCGAGTTCCAGACCCAGATATGGCCTTGAAAGAGCAGTTTGTGTTGGGACTCCAGGATGATTCTCTCCGCCGGGAAATGAAAAGGAGGTTTAAGGAGGAGCCTAGTAAGAAGTTCCACGAACTAATGCAGGCTGCTATTACATGGTCTGAAGAGGAGGAAGTTCTTGGGGGAGAGACAACCAAGACTAGTACCCGTACACGAACTGGGGCCCTAGTGAATGTAACTACTGGGGAGAGGGCCCAGCCCCAAACACAGTTAACATTAGAAAGCTTAAGTGAAGCAGTCCAGAAACTGACAG
>VOCP01055316.1:0-10531 GCA_007922195.1 Podocnemis expansa | reverse complement strand
CCCTGGTCCTTTGTTCCCCTCCTAGCTCTGCCCACCTCTCCACCCCCTGGTCCAACCAGTTGAATCCAGTGTGACCAGCAGGGGGTCCCAGGTACAGGCTCCCTAAACACTACCCCCCTACCCCCTAGTGGCTCTACCTCATATCACCCACCTGTGTCCCATCACCCAAATAGAAAAGATAGAGGATCAACACCCGTGTCTTCCCTGACCAATCTAGCAGAGGGTTCCCACTTCTGCACACTGACCAAGCTTCCACTTCCTGTAAGCTTCCTTTTTATGTTTAAGCTCAGAGCAGAGTTCTCGGCTAAGCCATTCTGGCTGCCTCATATGTTTGTTCTTTCTCCTAATTGGAATGGCAACTTCCTGTGCCCTTAGCAGGGTTTCTTTAAAATATAACCAACTTTCTTGGACTCCTTTCCCCTTCAGATTAGCTTCCCAAGGGATCCTGCCCATCAGTTCCCTGAGGGAGCCAAAATCTGCTTTTTTGAAGTCCAGGGTCTTTGTTTTGCTTCTTTCCTTCCTTCCTTTAATGAGCATCCTGAACTCAACCATGTCATGGTCACTACTGCCTAGCTTGACATTTACCTCTACGTCCCTGATCAATTCTTCCCTGTTTGTGAGCAGCAGGTTGAGTGGTGCAAGGTCCCTAGTTGGTTCCTCTAGCATTTGTACTAGAAGGTTGTCCCCAACACTCTCTAAAAATTTCCTGGATTGCCCATGCACTGCTGTATTGGCCTCCCAGCAGATGTCAGGGTAATTGAAGTCCCCCATCAGCACCAGGGCCTGTCATCTAGAAGCTTCCGCTAGTTGTCCATAGAACACCTCATCCACCTCCTGCTTCTGGTCTGGTGGTCTATAGCAGACCCCCACCGCAACATCCCCCTTGTTGCTTTCCCCTCTCAATGTAACCCACAGACTTTCTACTGGCATGCTTCCACTTCCATAATGGAGCTCTGAGCAGTCATAGAGCTCTTTTACATATAACGCTACTCCTCCCCCTCTTCTTCCCTGCCTGTCTTTCCTGAACAGTTTATGCCCATCTATGGCAGAGCTCCAGTCGTGCAGACTATCCCACCACGTCTCCGTTATTCCTATAATATCATAGTTCCTTGTCTCTGCTAGTATTACCAATTCTTCTTGCTTATTTCCCAGGCTCCTCGCATTAGTGTATAGGCACCTAAGATACCCGGCCAATTGCCCTACTTTGTCATGTTGATTTCCAATTCTATTACATAAACCTCCTTGGATTTTTTTCTTGGAGTTCTCCTCCCCCACTCTCCTCACATACTGGAGCTTCAGTAGAGCACTTAAGACATTTATTTGATTCCCCCCCCCCCATGTTCCAACTACCTTCTCTTTTATTGCTGTTGATACAGTCCCAGCCCACCCCCACCCCCAAGTTCCATCCCTTCCCCCAGATCACCCACATTGTTACTTACCTGTGGGCTTTGGTCTCCTTCCCCCGTTGAACCTAGTTTAAAGCCCTCCTCACTAGGTCAGCCAGTCTGTGCCCAAACATGCTCTTCCCCTTCCTGGACAGATGAAGGCCATCTCTGCCTATCAATCCTCTGTCCTGAAACAGGACTCCATGGGCAAGGAAGCCAAATCCCTCCTGACCACACCATCTTCGCAGCCCGGCATTCACCTCTAGGATGCATCTGTCTCTCCTCAGGCCTCTAGCCTTGACTGGAAGGATTGACGAGAACACCACCTGTGCTCCAAACTCCTTCACCCTCGCTCCCAGAGCCCTGAAGTCACCTTTGATCTGCTGAGGATCACCTCTCACAGTATCATTGGTACCCACATGGATAAGAAGTATGGGGTAGTAGTCTGAGGGGTGGATGATTTTAGACAATCCCTCCGTTACATCTCAGATACGGGTACCTGGGAGGCAGCATACCTCTCTAGAGGCCTTGTCAGGGCGACAGATGGGTGCCTCCGTTCCTCTCAGGAGTGAGTCCCCAATCACCACAACCCTACGTTTCCTCTTAGGTGAGGTGGCTGTGATCTGCCCAGCCTTTGGGGTGGATGGCATCTCCTCTACCTCCTTCCGTGTGTCCAGCACCACATAACAGTTCCTCACCACAATGGATGGTGGGATGTGAGCAGGCGTGGAGCACTGTCTACTGCCAGAGGTGACCAGCTGCCAGTGTCCTTCCTCTGCCATAGGCATCCCATCCATTTCCAGAGCTGTGGCAGTAGCCCTTGGCATTGGGATAGGGACCTCCTCCTTGCAGGTCTCATCGTGGACACTGTCAAGGAACTTTTCCAGGGCATAGATACCCCTGAGTTGTGACACCTCCTCCTGTAACTCTCCTACCTGTTTCCGAAGTGATGCCATCAGAAGGCACCTATCGCATAGGCTCATCTCCTTAGCCTGATCATCAGTGGCAGGAAAATGAAGGCCACACTCCCAGCAATTCCACACCAGGGTCTGGGTGGAGATATCCATGGACCAACAGTCTGTGTGGCTACAAACAAAGGCAAAGGAAACAGCAGGGGTGCTGGCTCCAGCAGTACAGCTCCTCTTCACCATCTTGGCTTTACCAAACTCCTCCTCAAACTCCCTCGCAAACTCCCCTGTTTGCAGTCCCCTGTTTGCAAGCTCCCGCTGGTTGCTCAAGCAGTGGCTTTTAAAGGCCTTCTCTGCCTAGGTCAGCCCTTGCCCCTTGTTAGTCACACAGGGGCCTGCCAATCACAAGGCTGCTAGAAGCTGCTAGAAGCTGGTGATTAAAGGTGATCAGGGAACAATGGTGCAAACAGCCCCCACCCAATCACACAAGCACAGTCCCACAACTAACAGTAGGAGGAGGGTTCGAGCGGCCTTCATTACTTCAGGGGCTGATGGTATGAGGTTTGACTCTGAGTAGCCCTGTGGCAAGTCCTTGCCTAGGGAAGGGGGCTGCCTGGATGGGAGGGCTCCCACTCCCGTGGTACCGGACTGTACCGAGTCTGCGGTGCCTGAGGGTGACTGCGGTCAGTGCCAGGGTGAACTTGGCACTGGCGACGCTGGGCTGTACCGGGCCAATGGCCCTGGAGATGCTGGAAAACGGCACTGGGTTGATCCGGGTACCGGCAGTACCGAGCTGTGCTGCTGGGGTGATCCGGGTACCATCAGGACTGGATTGTGCCGGGGTGCCGGGGGTGACCTCGCGTGGTGATGAGGTGCTGGGGTGCCAGGTTGGCACTGAGGTTCCAGAGTTGACACTGATGTTGTGTGGCAGCGGCTACCAGTGGTACGGTGCCGTGTGGGCTCCTGTGCCGAGCTGGGTCTCGGCGCCAGGCGGCTACCCAAAGCCTCAGGTGAATAGTGCCGAGCCTGCTCAGAGGCTAGGGCATGGTGCCATTGTTCCCCCTCCTTGATGGCCTGAGGTTTAAAGGAGAGACAGGGAACAGGCTGAGACCAGATAGTCTTTGTCTAGGCACCGGAGGCATTGCTGGTGGAGATCATCCCGGGGTAAGGCCTTGCTGCACTCGGAGCAGGGTTTAAACCCTGGCATATTCAACGATGTTCCAGCCTGATGGTGGAAGTCTCCTGTGGTGGAACTATGTCCATGAAGAGGTGCTCCCAATCGGGTGAAAAGCTCAAAGAAGGAGGACAGGCTGCTTGCATTAGCAAGGAGCGGATGTTCCAGATTCGACACGCAAGGCAGAAGAAATGAAACTGAGGAGGGGTCGGGAGGTGGCTGTATATATATAGCCATGGGGTGGCGTGAGGGGTGGAGGCTGCCTACCCTCTCCTGACAGGCTCTACCCTCTCCTGACAGGGTAGGACAAAAGTTTTCTGACCAATCCGGTGCTCCAGCATGGAGACACCTATTACTGAATGCATCCGAGCAGTGCTCGAAGAAGAAGGAGTCTTTACTGAAAGAGAACTGAGAGAGAGAGAGGACCCGACAGACAGGTTTCCCTAGCACCTAAACGATCCTCTCATTTATCACTATGACAACCCCCAGTGACCCTAGGTAGTCCAAAACACCACAATCCTGGCATAGTGGCAGATAGTGGGTGTGGGGTCCCCCCAACAGGTCTTCAGTTCACATCACTTGGACTTTCAGCCAGGCAGTGATACACCTGCACAAGCAGCACACGGAGCTGTTGAGGAGGTTCTCATAGCAAAAACACTTACTGGGGTCCTAGATGCTGGTCACCCAGGCAGCCTTAGGGACACGGCCTCTTTTGTACTCCTCTATCACATACTCCTTCAATGCCTGGCTTAGCACCTTCCTTTGGAGATTGTCTGGCCCCCCAACAAGGTGTGCCTGGGAGCCAGCAAGTAGATGACCAGATCAGGACTTGCTATGAGGCTCCCCATCTAGACTGAGAAGACCCCAGCAACTTGCTTGATGGAGAAGAGCAAGTCATTGTGGCTGTAGCCACCTGGCACCTTGGTGCAGTGAGTCATATAAGCTACCTCATATGTCGCAGCTTCTGCTCCACTCACAGCCAGGGCCGTAACTACAGCAGGGCTGAGGGGGCACAGCCCTGGGTGGCCCAAAGTGGCTCAATGGAGCTGCATTATTAAAGAGGCGGCTTTGTGGTGCCAACTCTGAGTGCCATGAATGGGATGGAGGTGGGCGTTCTGATCGGAACACACCACAGGCAGCAAAATGCCACATTATGGCTCTGCTCACAGCACCAGGGACTGGAGGTGATGGTGCCCAAGCACCAGCGTAAGGAGAACCATGGGACAAGGCACTGCTCAGTGTTGGCTGCTGTCCACCTGTCCAGTGCCACCTGGCTCACGTTGTGAGTGCCATATGCGGCTAGGAAGGGGTTTTTAGGTGTCTGGGTTGTAGCTGGGTGGAAGGTGGTGCAGGGCCTGGGGAAGTGGGGCATCAGTGGGGGAACTTGGGGGAGCCCCAGCCTGTCCAGAGAGCAAAGAGATAGTACTTAGGAGCCAATCAGAGACCCCAAACACCTTCTTCCCCCAAAATAGGACCCCACCTTTCCCAGTGCCCACTCTGTGGCTACCCTGGTGGCTGGGTATTCAGTAGGTGGTGTTCTCCCCTTGCCATCAGCGCTAACCCCATTGTCCCAGTGCAGCACTCTGGGGACATTGTGCTTCAGAGAGCAGGACAGGAACCCAGAAGGGGGCTCTGTGGTCCAGGGAGTCAGATAGGGTTGTATTGCCAGGAAGTCTCATTTGTAACACACAAGTCAACTCGTGGGCACCAACATCTACTTGTTGTGGTGCTCCTTCCAGCTGGCATAGCTGGCAAGCCAGGATTGGGAACGCCTTCCCCCCAACATCCCAGCCAGTTTATGGAGTTCTTCCAGCACCCACAGTTCCCACTTCCAGTCGTCTGACACATCCTACACCATTGCCTAGAACACAGCCACATCCCATGTCCCACTTTTCCCCCGAGCTGCTGAGGTCCTGGCTGCACCTGCTGTAACTCTCCAGTCCACCATGCCCAGTGGCAGTCCCTGCAGCCAGCCTCCCTACAGTGGGTCCTGGCACAGGCTTCAAGTATTATTCGGGCCACACCACAGGCTGGTGTCCACCAGATTCATCCCCATCCAGCCCAGCAGGGTCACATTGATGCTGCCCCCCCACCAGGCTGTGCATGGCTACAAAGGACATGTTCACATCACACTTCTCAGCCTTTCCCATGTAGCAGTACAGGTTGATGCCTGGGAAAAGGAAGAGGAAGAGGAGAAGAATGAAGGCACTGGATCTGGGCAAGGCTGGAGCAATGGATCATTCTCCCGGGGGGGGGGGGGGGCACATCTCTCTCTGAGCCCCAATTAACAACAGTCCAGTAGCTGGCAGTTCCACAGGCACCACACATCCTAGAAACATCACAATAGCCTCCATGCTGCTGTGACCCTCTCTGGCTCTGAGAGAAGAGATAACACCCCTATTCTGTAACCTGCCAACTCTTTGGTCTCTGAACCTACAGAATTGCTGCTGAATCTGAGCATTATAGTAGCTATGACATACAAGATGGCTATTCTGATTCTGTCCATTATGGGGCTGTGCATAGTATGGGATGTATGATGCATGGGTGGATTCCATGTTGAATTCCATGGTGAATGCCATGTTAGTCTAGTTCATGAAAACAAACAAATACTCCTGTGGCACTTTTAAAAACTAACAAATTTATTTATGACATGAGCTTGCATGGGAGAAAAATCCCACTTTGTCAGACACTTGGAGCTTTCTCCCACAAAAGCTTATGTGTCAAATAAATTTGTTAGTCTTCCAAGTGCCACAGGACTCCTTCCAAAGAGGCAGTCATGTTAGTCTAGTTCAGCAAAACAAGCCAGAAATGCTGTGGCATTTAAAGAATAACAAATTTATTTCTCCCACAAAGCTCATGCAATAAATAAATGTGTCAGTCTTTAAATGCCGCAGGACTCCTTGCTTGTTTTATAGCAGTGGTTCCCAACCTTTTCAAGTATGAGGACATCTTTTTAACGCCAAAAAAATTCATGGACCCCCAAATAGTAATAGGTGTTGTTAGGGGTAAAAGTATAAGTTGGGGAGCTCCAAAATGCTCCTGCGCCGGTGGGGCCTCCCTCCAGGGCTGGTGGGCCCCCCCTCCAGGACCAGTGCCCCCCCACATGCTGATGGGCCCCGCCAGACCCCAGCTCCTGCTGCCCTCTGTCCCCAATACCCCCTCACCCTGCGCGAGCCAGCCTCCCCCACACTCACCAGCTGTGGTGTGGCTGGAGAAGTGGGGATGATAGGCCCCAGGGGAGCACCGTGGCTGGCGCTTGGGCAGCAAGCCCCATGTTGGGGGCAGGGCCTGGAAGGGAAGGGTTTTGGGGCAGGGCTTGAGCCCCAAGTAATGCGCCAGCTCCTGCCCCTGTCCCCTGCCCACTGGAACGTGGCAGAATGCCACTTCGGGGCCTGCTATTTTAGGGGCCAAGAGTTTGGGCCCTTAAAAATAGAACATGGACACAGAATGCAGCATTCCATCTCCAGATTATATTTTTATGAGCCCCAGAACACTGAGCCCCTAAAAATAGTGGGTGTTCCAGCATACTTTAATACCTAGGTGTTATTGGGGACTGACTGTAGGCAGTGGTGTCGAGAAAGGCCAGTAGAGGACCTGATTCCTGCCTGATCCCACAGGGTGGCAACATATCCAGGGGGAGGCTGTTTACTGCAGGCAAATACAATTCATTTACAATTTTAGAGCCCTCTCCAACATGAATTGCTGGCCAGCAGTGGCCAGGGCTGGATCAAGCCTGGGCTACCTGCAGCTGGCCAGCAGCAATTGGGGCTGGGTGTGTAGACAGTTTAAAGATCTATATAAAATTCCTAAGGGTTGGCGACAGTTAATGTTGTGTTGGGTAAACCGAGTTTGAACAGTCAATCTAACCTGCTGGTAAAACAAAATGGGGTTTCTGGCGAAACAAAATGGAAACTGCTTTTGAGTGACAGAAACTTCTAGTTCTTGTGATTGACAGTTAATGTTGCGATCTCGGCAGTTATTCTAATTGTTTATGAATATGTAACAATGCAGGTTCTGTACAGGAGCTAATGGGAACACATATGCAAATGTTGAAATGTATAAATACTGGCTGTTTCTGTTGATCGGGGTTTCACTGCGTTGCAATAGGGGGCCCATTTGTGATCACAAATGCATTAAAGAAAGTCTTTTTTCACTTTTGATGTGGTTATTGGCTCTGATGGCACCAAGCCAATCCTGGGACCTGAAATTCTGGTAACAGATGTATTCAGGGACCCACTGCAATAAGTCCACGGACCCCCAGGAGTTCCTGGACCCCAGGTTGGGAGCCACTGTTTTACAGGACTCCTTGTTTGTTTTACGAGTGACTAGTTCTTATTTCATCCATTAGATGGCAGTGCCCATGCATGCACTCATCCAGCTGCTTTGTGTCCTGAATGTCTTTCCTCTCTTTCAGCCTATTGCTCTGCACCTGCCTGCTGTTGAGCTGCAGCAGTCTCTGGGCATAGCAACTCAGAAACAGCCACACATAATGCTGGAGGGAGATGCCTGGACAGGGATCATGCCTGGCTATCATGGATCCACAGGACCAGTGCTGTGCCCCACCTTTGCAAGAATTACTCTATCAACCTAATGCTGTCTACACTGAGAATTAGATTGGCATAACTATGTCAGAAGTGTGGATTTTTTACACCCCTGAGTGCCATAGCAGGGTTGACTTAACCTTTAAGTGTCGACCCAGTCTCAGTCTTTTGTTCTTCAGGCAGGGCCTTGCCAGCATCCCAACCAGAATGTGCCATAACTGAGCATCAAGTTCTTGAGTCCTCAGAGCTGGCATTATCTCTCTCATCACCTTCTTGATCTGGGTCAGTTTCCACCAGTCTCTTAATGACCCTATTAATTTCTCCCTGACAGTGATGTGACACCCCTCCCCATCTCTCTTGGTCTGTCCAGAGAGCAAAAGAGCCAATTTCCTGTACTGGCTAGCAATGGAAAAGTGTAGGGGGAAACTGAGGCATGCGGGCTTCATATAAATATTATGAATGTGACCCAGACCTCCTGGGATAACCTTCTGAATGTGCCAAAATCAGGGCAAGCTGCAAAACCAGGGGCCAAACCCCCAAATCACTGATGGGTGGTACTAAAACCAGTCTCCCAGTCAGTAATAAAACATGCTCCTGATTCCCCCGCTCTGGTCATCACTGAGAAAAACAAAGCAAAAACAGCCCCCTTACTGCACATCAGTTCCTATGGTTCCCTCTAGCCCCTGGGTCTCTTTACAAAATAGGTTCTCCTGACCCCAAAGGGCCAGCCACATCACCCAGAACAATATAGGCCTGGATCTTACCCAAAATACCACGCTGCCAGTCAATCCTTTAGTAACTACAACTAAAGGTTTAATATAAACTGAAAACAAGCTACATATGAGAGATGTTAAAAGGGTCAAAGTGAATCACGTACATGCAAATGATTTAGAGTCCATAGAAAACAAATCCTTGAAGATCCTGTAGTTTGCAGATTAGTCCCACTCCTCTGGTGTGCACCCAGCAGCAGCAGCAGCTGGGTGGGTCTCAGTCCTTTGTTCAGTCCCAGGAGAATAGTTCCTAAGGCGGGTATTGGTTGCAGACAGACTAGAGACTAAAGACAAAATAGAGAATGGGTGATGGCCTTTGATCTCAGAGTCCTTGCCAGATCAAAATGGAGGTGGGCCACATGGTCAGTCTGGGTAACTGGTCAAACAGGTTTCCTCTTGGGCCCACAATAGATGGGAGTCCCCTCCTGATGGGCCATTAACAGGACAATAGTTTGCAGAGGCCCAGTCTGGGATTGCCTCTGCTCAAACAACTTGGAACATACATAAGATAAATAAGATTCTTAGATTCTATTACAAATATGATACCTACATATAAATCATATAATCCTTCCTAGCATGTTACAACCTTTCTATTGATACCAAACATGGCATATCACATATGGATTATTGCAAATATGAAATATCAATAAAAATAATCATACACAGTCCCCTAGACCCAGACAGCATCACAATGAACAGTTCCCATTTCCTCCCGATGGGCTCTGTGGGAAGCTACAAGGGGTCATTATGAGGGCTGTGTCTCAAGAGGTATGTGAAATGCAGGGTGTTGTGTTCCAAAGCTGTTGGAGCCATGTGGTCACCAATAAACACACTCAAAATTGTGACTTGCTCTCCCAAAACTGTGGTGAAAAATATCAAATAAGCAGGTGTGGGGATTGACAGCAAATCCTCATAAACATTGGGCTGCACCCATGATCTCTGTCATCCACACATGGCCCACAGTGGGCTACCTTCCTGCAGCATTATTGGTGACAGTTACCAAACAGCTGTGCCACAGAGTGGCTACATATCAATGCTGGGCACAAACAGCAATCTGAGGACATAGTGTGTGGGTGGATGGATGAGCACATGTGCTATCCATTAGATGATCCGAGAACCAGTCACCCATGTATCTCACATCCCCAAAGACAGTGGTTTTCAAACTATGGGTCAGGACCCAGTACCAGGTTACAGACCCTCAGGTACTGGGTCATGGAACCCCCTTCTGCCACTACCAAAAGAGTGGAATGTATTGCTGAAAGATTTAATTGTTTGGTCATGAGCATAAATTATTTTTTTCAACTGGACCCTGAGGAAAGTTTGACAACCACTGGACTAAGCTATCCCTTTGGAACTTGCAATGAAAGAGTTGGCTGTGTGGCCTCACCACCCCCATGATACCCTTTATCACTATCAGGGTGCCAAAACATCAGCCAGGCTGATCCAGCTGCAGGAGGCAGAACTCCATGCAGACATTTTTCCAGCAACTGCCCAGGGTGGGTAAAGGGTAGGTGTGGAGAAGTGGGAACCCTCTGCTAGATGAGTCAGGGAAGACACGGGTGTTGATCCTCTATCTTTTCTATTTGGGTGATGGGACACAGGTGGGTGATATGAGGTAGAGCTACTAGGGGGCAGGGGGGTAGTGTTTAGGGAGCCTGTACCTGGGACCCCCCGCTGGTCACACTGGATTCAACTGGTTGGGCCAGGGGGGTGGAGAGGTGGGCAGAGCTAGGAGGGGAACAAAGGACCAGGG
>VOCP01055305.1:0-19571 GCA_007922195.1 Podocnemis expansa | reverse complement strand
TGAGATGTGACTACCCTGGGTCCCTGAAATGGTGTCTCAGGACCCAACATGGAGTCTGCTGACTCATGCCCCTTCAAGGGGCTCTCACTAATGGCCCTGCCTCCCTCCAGCACTAGTCGGATCAGAGACCTCGTCCTGGTTCCCAAGGGCGGTCACTGGGACGCTGTCCCTACCCAGAGCCCAGCTTCAGACCCATCAGCAACTCTGCTGTTTCCGTGTGCTGAGCAGCTTTGCAAGTGATTTGCAACCAAACAAGCTAAGGGCTCTGAAAGGATGCAGGGGAGAGAAAAGAAAACCTGGCCTCAGTGTCACAAAGAAGGAAGCACCCAGGCACCTGCTTGGGCCCCAGCAAGGCTCCTCAATTTGGATGCCTGGCGCCTTGGAGGCATCAGAGCACAGCGAGGATTATCCCTGGGCTAGGGAGGTCGGGGGGCTGGCTGGTTTTGTAAGGAGCTAGCTGGGCGAGAGGGTGAAGGTGACAGCCCCTCTCAATGGCTGGGGTGTAAGGTGAAAACAGACCGTTGGGGCGGAAGGAGGGTGCCCACTGCCCTGGGTCTGGATTCAAAGGGATGCTGGGGGCCCCGTAGCCAGCTGGTGGGGTGGGGTGATTTGAGAGGTGAGGTTTGCTGAGAAACCTGTGGCTGGTCTTGGCTGGGCGTATTTGGAAATCACTGGGCTGAGCTGATGTTCCTGGCCATTCAGTCTGAAAGTAATCTGTGGCTGAGCCCAGGGTGAGGGAGGGGTTTGTTCCTGTCTCTGTTGCCTTTATTCATGGCACCCTCTCTGAGCCTCACTCGGTCGCCTGGGTCCTCGGCTGGCCCAAGCACCCATGTTTTGGCTTCACTTGGGGCTGCTGGGCTTGGTTTGCGCAAACCCGGGCGCTCACCCTGGCGCTTGAGGAGTATTTTCAGGGAATTCCAGCTGTGCCGTCCCTTCGAAGGGCCTCAGCAGCTGCCCCCAGACTTCCCACACCCTGCTGCACCCACAGAGAGACACAGACACTGTCGAAGCTGCAGTGCAAGGTTTTTATTTGACTGTTACAGCCTGCCGGTGCCCATGTGGCATTTCCGCAAAGGTGGAGGGGCCTGGAAGGAAGCAAGCCCTCTCCATCGCATGGATGTCTCCAGAGAGATCAGTGGTATTGGTGGGCCAAAGCGTGGGCCACCACGCCGACCAGCTTCTGCCAGGCGGCCTGGCAGGCAGGAGTGAATTCCCTCCCGAAGTGGGCCGCTAGGACGATGACGAGGATGTCACCCAGGAGCTGCGAGGGAGAAGAAAGCAAACACCCTGGGTCAGCACCGGTCCAAACCCCTGCATCTTGTTACTGCAAGGGTGGGAACCAGGCAAAGGCTGAGTCTCTGAACTCCTGTTTGTCTGGGTTCACACACCCCTGCTGACCGTTTTCTCCTCATTCTGACTACCCTTCCTCTCCTGTCTAGCAAAATTAATTGGGTTAGACACACAAAACAGCAGCCTGGGCCGTGGTTCAGGGGCACAAGACTCAGCAAATGCTTTCTGGCCCCGTGGGGAGCCCTCTGTAGGGTATTTGGACTGCAGACATTATTTACAGTAGCATTTTTCCTGTCTCTGACTTTCACCTCCCTATGTCAGTAGTTTGGGTGACATTACTGCTGGTCAGAGGGCCCCAGCAAGATGTGGTTGCTGTGTATGAGCCCCCACGGGAAACCCTCTGAGCTTTCTGTACCACCCCACCTTTCCCAAGCCCCGTGATAGCCTCACAGGTCTCCTTCCTCTCTGTTTGTTGTCCAGCCAGTTCCCTCTTTCAAAATTCAGCAGCTGCTTTTCCTTTGGCCCATTTTGTCTCTCCCCACTTCATCCTGGTGCAAAACTCTTTCCTTTCCCACAATTCCCTCCCATTCCCCTACTGTCACTCTTGCTCACGCTGCTCTCCCCAGCACCTTTTGCTTCCCCTGCCCCCCCTTTTCTGCCTTCTCTCACAAGACTTGGGCCTCCTCCACTTCAATAATTCACTCCCAAATCCCGGCTGCATGCCCACCTCCTCCAGCCTCCCACTCCTGCTCCCCGCAGGTGACTCGACTGGTCCCCTGCCTGCCGTGTGAGTATGTGGATCGGTTCTGGAGCCGCTCCCTGGGACGAGTCCAAAAAAATACCACCCAAACATCTTCTCAGTGGCAAACATCTTGCGGACAAACCAGATATTTCTGGGGAGAAAACTGAGGTTTGCTGGATACATTTTTGCTTTTCAAAAGTTTTGAAACCCTGAACTGAAAACAGGCTGTTTTTGACAAATTTTGAGCCCAGTTTACATGAAAAGGACCAAAAATGGACACTTCCAGGTGGACTGCCAACTTATGTTCAGCTGGCACCCTCCTCTCTGCTGCTCCCCTCCATCTCTGCCCCATCCTGGCACATGGCTCAAATGCCCGACACACCATTAGCGAACATGGGGCACAGGAGTGCAGAGGGAGGAGAAACTGTTCCCGGCAGGCTGGCATCTCTCTGTGCTATTATTCATGCACCTCGTTTAAATGCTACCCCCTGAAACTTCCCCATAAGTGATACCTGCCTGCCCCTCAAGATGAAAGTCGGGGCCTGTGTCCAGGACCGGGCACAGGGTGGGGAAGAGGGCTTAGCCAGGGACCGACTCACCCTGAAGTTCTCCGGATCCACGTGCAGTTTGTTGCAGTGCAGCTCGCTCAGCTTGGCGTAGGTGGCCTTGATGTTGTCCAGGTTCTTCACGGCTTCCCCGAAGGAGGTCAGCACCTTCTTGCCGTGGGCACGCACCTTGGGGTTTCCGAGGATGGCAGTGGCGCTCGAGAGGTTCCCGAAGGAAGAGAAAAACCTCTGGGTCCAGGGGTAGACTATCAGCAGCCTAGAGAGGAGACATGAGCAGAGACAGACAACCAGTTACTGCGGACTGTCCGCCTGGCCGGGAAGGCAGCTGGCCAGGTGCGGATGGGCTGTGCCTACCTGGCCAGGGCTTCGCCGCCACACTCCTCCACATTGATCTTGCCCCACAGGCTGGTGATGAGCTGCTTCTCCTCGGCTGTCCAGTGCACCATGGTGATGAGCAAGGATTCACTTGCAGAGGCCGCTGAGAGAGGAAGCTGGGACTGAATGGATGACCCCCGGCTGGACTTTTATCCCTGGGCCTCAGCCCCTCCTCTGCTCGGGGGACGCGGCCATTGGTCAGCCCCGGGGTGGGGTCTGCGCTGGCTGGGGAGCACGAGGGAGGGGACGCTCTGTGCAGGGTGGGGCCTGCCGAGAAGGGGCCCCAGGTCAACAGGAGGCGGGAGCTCGGCTCTGTGCCCCATTCCCTCTGTGCACAGCTCACCACTGGCAAAGGGGTCTTGGGCTCTGGGCGGGGGGCTGGCCCAAGGGAGAGGGGCAATTCAATCCCACTTAAACACTCAAACCAGAGCCAAAGAGTGTGCAAGCCCAGTGCTGAATGCTGCCCTATTTCCCTCATTGTATCCGGGGAGTTCGGGCAAAGGGGAGTATCTTCAGGGGCAGCCCGTTTCAGGTAGCCCCACAGGGACCCACCAAGCTACTCTCCGGCAGTAATCATTTACTCGGTGGGAGAACCAAGTTTGCTAGGATCCTGGTCGTATTTAACATGCATTCGTCTGTCAACCCACCCCCCGCATGGAGGATTAGCACGGGGCCTCTCAGCCCTGTAAAAGGCGGGGTGGCTCTGTCTAGTGCTTCTGCGCTGCACAGAGGAAAATTCACCCCACACCCGCCTGTCCCACTGCGAATGGATGAGAGCTCCCGCACGGGCGCTCTGCCCGCTGTTTGCAAGGGCCAGCCAACTAGCCAGGCAGCCAGCTCACCCTTCTGAACCCCGTGGCCTTTTGCAATACAGGGGACCCTGCTGCTTGACCTTGAGGGGAACAAAAGTCCTCTGTGCAAACTGGGGACCTGCGGGGACCAGAATGTGACTCTAGGGCAACTCTTTCTTTCTGAGGCACATGGATTTGGGGCCACCTTTGCAAATGTGTTTTGTAGCCCATGAACCAAAAGCAGCCAGGCTGGGGATGAACCTGACAGGAAGTCCGATGGCCCCAGCGTGGCTACTGTGGGCCTGGCACTTGCTCACTGGGACCTGGCTTGTCCTAGGCAATAGAGCCAAGCTGAGCGCTCACGGAGTGGGAGCCGGGCTCTCAAATAGCCACGTCCCACTGGGAAGGCCTTTATGCATCTGGACAGCGTGTGACCAGCTGCCCGGTTAGGTGAGCACAGGGCTGGTTTTCTCACACGGCTGCGATCCACACCTGCTTCTGCCGGTGTGTAGCCGAGTGGAGGTGTCACTTAAAAGAAGAGGACTGTGAATTGGAACTGAAGTCGGTTGATGTCTACAGACATCTTGCCCCAGGTTTTTACAGGCTTTGAATGGGGTTGCAGGAAGGTGCTGATCATGGGGCCAGACTGCAAACCTGGCATTGCAGACACCAGACCTCTGGGGAGAGGGAGGTGTGGGGGGCATGAGTGTGTCCTAGCTTCAGTGATGGGATGGGGCAGGAGCAAGGGGCAGTTTCCACTTCATGTGGTCGTTAGGAAACATCATTTACAGCTATTCTTCCCAGCTGTCCTTGGAGTAAAGCATGGCTCCCTTAATCTACAGCTTATTCACGGGAACGCAGCATCCAGAAAGGTGCAAACTAAGGGCTCCATCCCATGAACCCTTCTGCTGACGTGCCAGGCGAGCAGCTTGGACCTGCTGGCAGCCGCTCGCCTGTAGCAAGTTGTCCGGCTGCCTCTCTGCTGGCTGAATCAGGCCACGCAAGGCTGCTCCCTGCCCAAAGGGGGGTGGCGAGGGTTGGGCTAACCGCTGGCTGGCCTCCTCTTGATAGCACCGTGTCAAATATTTATCAGTGACCTGCCCCCAGCCACGCCTGGCCCGAACTAGCATGAGTCAGCGCATTGCCAGATAGGGCCCGGGGGGATTCAAATCATTTTGTCTGGGGTGGCAGCATGTATCTATGCCTGCCCCAAGAAAGCCAGGGAATAAATCGGTCTTTCCCGGAGTGCACCAAATACCCCGGGCCATCTACTGACTGTGCACTTTCTGCTCCAAGCCCACCACCAGTGACAGCCCAGGGGTACCCAGACTGGCTCGCAGGTTATTATGGGGGGCCATTGAGAGCTGCCAGCCCCTGTGCATCCTGCTACGGGTGGCATGTCATAGTGTGGGGTGTCACAGCGTGGAATATTTTCAAAGGGGTCTCAGCAAAAAGAGTTTGAGATCCCGTGTTATAGCTGCTACTGGGGCGGGGAGGGGGGGGCCTGAGTGTCTGATGCTCTCTTGGTGAGAGTCCCCACCACCGGCCCATGTGGCCCCTGCGGGGTTAAAGTACGTGGAAATGCCTGGAAACACCATTCTGGGGCCCCACAAATCTGATGGACCTGAGCTGTGGGGTCCGAAAGTCAGAATCTAGAAAAATCGGGCAGAACGCACCACAGACTCATGCGTGAAGGGGGACTGGACAATATGGGAAGGGGGCCCAGAGTTTAGGAAGGTGCTGGAGCCCGTCAAATTAGCCTTTAACCCTGGCGCTGTTGGGTTCAGTGCAGGGAAATCCCACTGGCATTGCCTCTGTCTAAAATGGCCCAGCACCCTCCTCTCCTTCCCGGTTCTTGCCCCGTGCCCCACCTTCCCCCACACGCACACAGACACGGTACTCGGGGAGCCTTCAGCAGGCGGCTTTTATTTGATTGTCACTGCCCGTCACTACCAGGAGGGGATTGCCATGGGTGCAGGGGAGGGTAGCTGGAGATCTCCCGCCGGTGGGTCCTTCCTGAGGCTTCAGTGGTACCTGAGGGCCAGAGCATTGGCCACCGCGCTGACCAGCTTTCGCCATGCAGCCTGGGAGGCAGGAGTGAATTCCTTACCGAAGTGGGCTGCCAGGACGATGATGAGGATGTTACCCAAGAGCTGGAGAGGAGAAGAAAGAAAATACATCCCCCAAATCAGCACCAATCTGGACCACCACCCAGCACCGCTCTCTGTTCAGACGTTCGCACTACGCCCAGGCGCAGGGAGCAGTGTGCATGGGGAGCCCCCCACTATTGTGTGGGTTCATCAGCGTGGCTGGGGTTTCTTGGGAGAGCCCGAGAGAAAATTCACCAGCCCCTTGTTGTGTCGCTCCAGCCCCTATAGAGAATTTGGGTTTTTGCCATGTCCAGAGTCTGGGATGCTGGAATTTGTTCCCTCAGAGACCACAGGGGGGGTCAGAAAATGCCCTTAACCCCCAAAAGTTCACTGAGAGGACTGAGAGGTTTTCTTTTCTCTAGCTCCCACTTTCCTCTTTCCCTGTCTCTGTCCCCGAGTTGTGCCCTGCCCTGCCCTGCCTGTGTGGCTGTCTCTCCTGAGGTTCCCTGGCCCAGCTTCTTCTTTTGCCAGCAGCTGCTCTCGCCTTTTTCCCCTTCCTCCTGGCAGCCGTCGTGTTAGCCACCTTCTCACCATTGCATTGCCTTTCCCTCTGCCTTCTCCTGCACCCTCCTTCTCTTCTCATCACTGCTCTGCACTCCTGACTCTTCCATGCACTTTGACTTTTTCCCAGCCGAAGCTTCTTGCCCTCCTTTTCTCACCCCTCGCCTGCCATTTCCTGCCCACCCCGTCATTTCCCGAGCCTTTCCCTGTGACTCACCCACCGCGTGTGACCCTCCTGCCTGGAGGAGAAGCACTGAACAGAGAGCTGTGCGGAGCCCTAGTAGCTGGGGAGACGGTTGTCTTTGTCCACGATGGGTATTTCACCCAGCAAGGATTTCGGCAGGATGAGCAAGCCCTTGCCTCAGAGATTTCCCCTCCTGCTGGAGCTTCCCTGACGCTCCTGCCCAGCTCTCTAGGCTCCCCCTTCAGATATTTCCTGTAGCACCCAAAGGCAATTCAGAATTCCCCCTTGTGCGCTCTCTAAAGAAGACATGGCTCATCCCAGCCTGGTGTCTCTTCCCTGGAGGTATGGAGCTGCTCACGTCGCTGCATGGGAGGCACTATGTGACCACGGGCCCGGAGCAAGAATGGCCACGGCAGCTCCTGCTGGCCACGTGCTAGGGGTGGGAACGGAGACTCAGCCCAGAGCTGGACTCACCTTGAAGTTCTCAGGGTCCACGTGCAGCTTGTCACAATGCAGCTCGCTCAGATGGGCGAAGGTTTGCTTGATTTGGTCCAGGTTCTTCACAGCCTCCCCAAAGGAGGTCAGCACTTTCTTGCCATGGGCATGGACCTTGGCGTTGTGCAGGATGGCGCTGGCACTGGAGAGGTTCCCGAAGGAAGAGAAAAACCTCTGGGTCCAGGGGTAGACGATCAGCAGCCTAGAGAGGAGAGACGAGCAGAGACACGCACACGGTTATCACACCCTCCCCAAAGAAGCAGCAGGATCACTAGCTCGGGAGCAGCAGGCTGGGCACTGAGGGACTCAGCCTACCTGGCCAGGGCTTCGGCACCAATTTGCTCCACATCAACCTTGGCCCACAGGCTGACAATGAACTGCTTCTCCTCTTGTGTAAACTCTCCCATGGTGGTGAGATCGTGGGCTTGCTCGGCGCAGCAGCTGCGTGAGGAACTGGTAGATGAGCCCCAGTCCCTGCCAGGGACTTTTATTCTCTGCCCAGGGCTCCTCCTCACCTTAGCTGCCACAGTCATTGGCTGGGCTTGGGGCCAACGCTGCCAGGGCAGCCTTGGGGAGGAGGCACTGTGTGTTGGGGCGTGGTCTCCAGGGCACAGTGCCCAGGGCTGATGCCACCAGGGAGCTTCTCTCCCCCTCCTTCGTTTCTCCTGTCTACGGCCAGGCAGCCCTCCCATCCAGCTGCCAAAGGGTGGGGCAGCGCTCCGTCCCAAGGATCACGTCAGCCCCACTCACAGCCCAAAGGACGGTTTTCATAGGCAACCGTTCCATCCCGCCCGGGGGAAAGTCCCCTGTGCTCGTCCGTAGTACCAAGCGAACACCACCCCAGTCTCCCTCATGCCTGGCAGGGTCAGAGACAGCCCCTTTCTCAATGCTTTGGCCCTATAAAGAGGCAGGAAAGACCACGGTGGAGGAGAAGGACCCGGGCATAATTTGTGTTCTGTTAGCTAAGAGACCCCAGTTCAGAGGGTGAAAGGACATGACCAAGGTTACCCAGAAAGCCTGGAGCAGAGTGAGCAGCTGCCCCACTCTGCCTCTTCAGCCGGGAAGCTCCACGGCCGGCGCCAGGGCTGCTCGGGTCCCAGCGCCTGGCTGCTGAGAGCCGGGTCTGTCCCGTGGAATATGGAGCCATCTAGGAGTCACGACGTTCACGGCTGGCTCAAGGTGGCCACGTCCCCCTGGGGGCAGAGCAATGTAGAGCAGGGTGAGGAGTTTGCAAGCTGCCCTGAGACCTGAGGGTGGGGGCTTGTCCATGAGGTGCACAGCTGGGGACAGCATCTGTTTCCAGCTCTTTGTAGCAGCCCCAGCCTGGCCCTTGGGTCGCCTCAGACACAGGAGCAAGCGTCAGCCGAGGAAATGGGAATCTCAGTGGCACCAAGCTGCGCTCCACAGCAGATGATGGGCGGTGGGACGTGCTGGCCAGGGCCCGGCTCTTTGGGAAGCACAACATTCATTCTGATTTGCTCATTTAATAGTGTCCAGGGACTGTCAGGACCCACCATGGGGCCGCTTTCCTGCTGACAATGCTCTGGTATCAACATGGGATAGCGTAAGCCCTGTCCGTGGGAACTTACATGGCTCCACAGCTCTTCCAGGGGCACAGGGGGAGTTGAACACCCCAGCAGCCATGTGGAGGGGTAGGGGACGCTTTCCAGTCTCGGCACTACTTTCGGGCAGGGGGAAAGGTTGTGGATGAAATTAATACCACCTGGCTCTTTTGGGAGCACTAACTTGTACATCAATTCCTGTCTGGAGTAACCTGGCCATAACGGCACCATCCCATCCCCAGCTGAAGGGCCTGCTCCGGGTGTGCATGCATGGTGTGGTGAGAGCCCTGACCATTCCCTGACACTGTCCCACTGGACCTGGACCTTTCAGAGCACAGGGGAGGCCCATTTCCACCAGCTCTTAGAGACCAAGGCATAAGCTAAACTATTCCCTCTTCATGAAATGCCTCCACACCACTGTCCTTGCCACTCCCTGGGCCCCAGACCCCTCCGAGCTCACAAAGTAAGGAACTAAGTGAGATGGGGTTTATTAGACTCTTCCAGTCAGCAATGCCCCAAGGGTATTTTCCTGTCCAGAGATGTGCCTGGAACGCAGCAGTCCTCTTCCTGTCGTAGGTCCCAGCGGATGGTCAGTGGCTCTTTGGGCCACCACCTGGACCAGCTCCTGTCATGGACCCTGGCAGGCAAGGGTGAACCCCTGCATGAAGGGGACGTCCAGGGTGAGGATGTGAGCAAGGAGCTGGAGGGGAGAAGGAAGGAAACAGCCCTCTTCCTGGGTGGACCCCCACACCTTTGCACAGAGATTAATGCTCTGAGTCTCTGGGGATCAGGACCATGGAGGTCCTGCAAATCTTTACAGATGTTTTCTTCTGTACTTTAACCCTCCCCTTCACCGGAGTGACTCTCTTTAGATCCCAAAGCAAGCTGCATGCTTCTCTAGTGGAAGGTGGCCCTAGCCACGTTGGAGGGATGAGAGGGAGTCTCAGAGCTGGGATGGCAAACCAGCTCCTGCATGGAGACTGGAAACATGTTGGCCTTACCCTGCTCTGTCCCCTCCCATTTTACCCCTGCCCGGGCTGGGGAAAGTGAGAACCAGCCAAGGGTATTGCAGGGTCAGGCCCCTTGTGGGGGGTGTTAACCCCACTTGCAACTCCCACAGAGGGAGGTGGCAAAATCGCCCGGAGCCAACCCAAACATTAGCCTCTTGCTATTAAAATATTCCTTGAGATGCGGTGAACAGTTTTGGGGCTTGCTGTCGCCCTTCCTGAAGAGAGTTATCAGATGACAGGCAAAAGGAGGGCATGTCCTTCTTTTTACCTTCACGTCCTCTGTCCTGCAGGCACTTTAAAAATACATGATTTTGTCTGGCTTTTTACTTACAAGGCTTAAAGTATGCTAGAACACACTGGAACACCTTTTTTTAGGGGAAAGCATACCAGGGCCCCCTAAAAACAGAAGAATGTTACATCAGTACTATATTTTCTCCATGCGTCCTCCAATGTCCTCTTTCTCATACTTTCCTGTCCTCCTTTCCATGCTTTGGTATCTGGTAACCCTATTGCTGCATAGCGCTCACCAGCATGCCTGGACTTCCAGACTTCCCCTCAGATCCCTCCCCTGCTTCCCTTCTGGGTCCCTCGGGTCTCTTTCCACACGCTGCTTTCTCCTCCATTCCCCTGGCTCAAGCCTCTTCCTTTTCCAGCAGCCGCTTTCACTTTATTCCCCCTCCTCTTTTGCTGTTCTGACATTTAACCAACTGCTGGCCATCACTCTCCACCTTTCCATTCCCCTCCTGCCTCCTCCACATACCCACTCTGGACTTGTGTTATTCCTCCCATTGATACACCTCTTGGCACAGTCTTCCCATCAGCCTAAATGCCCCCTCCGGTGCTCTCCTCTGGGTGAGTTTTGGGACTCGTTGGAGGGTCCCTTGAGCTGTCTCCTTGGGCTCCCTGTCCACCCCGGCAAAGCTGAACGACGGTGGCTTTGGCACTGTCCCAGTTCTGCACAGCAGCCCCAGCCGAGCACCTGCTGCCATGGGCCCAGACCTGCAGGTGGCTGAGTATGGTGCTGGGACTGGAGAGGTTGCCAAAGGAAGTTAAAAAATAAAATTAAAATAAAAAACCTCTGGCTTTGGGGGTAGACAATCAACCTATTAGATAGGGAAGGATGAGCAGAGACACACCCATTCTGCAGAAACAGCGCTTCTCTATCTCAGGACACAGATGAGCAATATGACTGTGCCCATTTCACAGATGGAGAATTGAGGCCTGGAGCCTTTAAGTGACTTGCCCGGGATCCTGTGGTCAAGGATGAGCCCTCACTTCTGGGCCCCAGTCCTCTGCTTTAGCCTTGAGTCCTTCCTTTGTCTCAACTGGCAAAAAGTTCCACAGCCGTGGCCAGAAATGCTCTGTCCTGGGTCTGCCAGGCTCCTGCGGCCAAGCGGAGGGGAGCTGCTGGAGTGGAAGTGGGCCTGGGGGGCACAAGTTCCAAAGGGGTAGCCATGTTAAGCTAGTCCAGGGGGAAAATAAAACAAAAAACGAGGAGTCCTATGGCTCTTAAAGACAAAAAGATTTTTTTTTCATGAGCTTTTGTAGGAGAAAATCCCACTTCAAAGCAACTGACAAAGTGGGATTTTCTTCCGCGAAAGCTCAGGCGAAAAATAAATCTGCTAGCCTTTAAGTGTCGCAGGACTCCTGGAGGGCACAGCCATCAGTGGTCACTGCAGAGAACAGGAGGCGCTGGGGCACTGAGTTTCTCTTTGCTTCTAGGGCTAATGCATGGTAGTTACTCACTTACTGCACAAGCACAAGAAGCCGACTCCAAGTCACATTTATTAACATTCACCCCCCCCCCATTCCCCATTATTCCCTACTAGGGAAACTGAGGCAAAAAGCAGGCCTCGGACTTGTCCGAAACCATAGAGGGAGATGGTGTCAGTGCTGGGACTGGAACTACTTCCCAGGCCTTGGCGATCCCTGTGACAGAACGAGGAGCTGAAGTGAGATGCAGCCTGAACCATCCAAAGCAAAACAACAACTTCACCTTCTTCCGGAGCTCCGTGCGGCTCTTCCCAGGGTTATGAGACGTGCCGTGGCCATCAACGTCTCCCCCCATACCTGCTGCAGGAAACGGGGTGACTAGATTAGTGGCTGGGAGGAAGCAGCAGACATGAGACACCTCGATTTCAGTGAGGTGCCTGACTCGGCACCACATGACAGTCTCAAAAGCAAACTAGGAAAACCAGGACAGATGAAACCATGGGAAGGTGGGTGCAAAGCAGGGAGCTGAAAGACTGTAGTCAAAGAGGAGTTATCAATGGTTTGTTATCAAAGGGAAGGGCCTGCAGGGGTCAGTCCAGGGTCCAGGACTGTTCAGCATTTTGCTAGTGACTTGGATAATGTTGGGCACAGGACGCTTGTGAAATCATAGATTCATAGAATCAAAGAAACTGGAAAGGACCATGACAGGTCATCCAGTCCAGTCCCCTGTACTCGCTGCAGGACCATGTACCCACATCAAACCATCCCTGGCAGGCGTTTGTCTAACCTGATCTTAAAAACCTCCGATGTAGGAGATCCCACAACCTGCCAAGGCAACTTGTTCCAGTGGTTAGTGACCATGACAGTTAGGAATTTTTTCCTACTGTGTAAGCTGAACCTCCCTTATTGCAATTTAAGCCCATTGCTTCTTGTCCTATCACCTATGATTAAAAAGAATATTTTTTCTCCTTCTGCCTCATAACAACCTTTTAGGTATGGGCAGCTGTCAGACCCTTGCAGGGCTGCGAGCATGTTGGAGGACAGGGTTTGAATACAAACACACCGTGACAAATTTGAAAGACTCTGAAATCAACAAGATGAAATGCAATAAAGAGAAGAGCCAAGTACAGCACTTAGGAAGGAAAAATCAAAGGCACAACTGCAACGTGGGACTGACCAGCTGGGAGACAGTTATGGCTGGTGAGGATCTGGAGCTCTAGCAGACCACAAATTAAGCATGAGTCAACAATGCTGCAAAAAAGCCCAATATCATTTTGGGTGTGTGGACAGGTGTTGTGTGTAACACAAGGACAGTAATCGTTCTGCTGTAGTGAGCACAGGGTGGTCCCATATGGGGTCCTATGTCTGGTTTGGAAAGAGGTGGACAATTGGAGAGAGATCAGCGCAGAGCGACAAAAACCAAGTGCAGTTTGGGAAAGGAAAAGTTGAAGGAATTGGCCTTGTTTAGTCTAGAAAGGCAAGGGAGGAGTAGGGACAGGAGAAGAGTTTCCAAATACATCCAAGCTTGTTATAAAGAGGGTTGGTCTCCATGTCCACTGGGGGAAGGAGTAGAAGCAAGGGGCTCACTCTGAAGCAGATGAGCTTGGGGTGACACTCTGGGAAGAGTGTTTGAACCGCCAGGTTTGCTAAGCTCAGGAACGATTTCCAAGGGAGGCTGTGGAATACCCGTCCCTAGAGATTTCTAAAAACAGGCTGCACCAAACCCCCAGGAAGTCTGGGCCAGATTTCCCCAGCCCGCAGGACTTGCTGGCCTCTCAAGGTCCCATATTTCTAGGATCCCTTGGATCAGGCTTCATGGCTGCGCTGGGTGTTAGGCCATGCCACACAAAGCCAGCAGGGCAGAGACTATGCTTGCCGGGCCTGTGGGAAGAGGAAAGTACTGAATTCATTTTGTTAATGTTTCCAGTCACAGTCAGTGACTACTGGTCAGCCTGTAAATGCCCCTCACCTGGCAGAGGTGTGGAAGGGGGATGACGTCCTCAGCCAACAGAGCTTAGGCCAATTCCCCAAACAAAATAAGCTGGTCCACTATAAACACTTTTCTGCTGGCCAAATGCGCCAACAACACTAGGACTTTTGCTGGCACAGCACTTGGCATGTTTTTTTTCACCCCCCAACTGACATAGATCAGGACAGGATGGCAGTCCCCGCTCCAAGGAGCTGACTGTCCACCTAGACAAGACCAATCGACGGAGAAAAGGTGTGTCACTGGGCCCACTTCACAGACGGAGATCTGCACTAACTGGCTCTGAGAGCTGGGAAATGGACCCTCGCCCCTGATGGCCAGCCTGGCTTCCTCCCCACACGTGCGCAGGCAGTATTCAGAAAGCGAATGTCCCCTGTCCCCGCAGCTGTGTCTCCTGGCTCAGGATCAAAGTGGGAAATGGTTGATGATAGCAATTCAAGTGAGGCGGGTGCCGGACAGGTGTGGTGCACAAGGGGTCCTCGAGAGGAGGGAGAATAGTATAAAGTAGGGCACTGAATTTCATGACATTAGGTATTTTCTTCCTTCAATCCCCAGCTCCAGGAGTCATTTGGGGATGTGAAAATTTCATCTTTTATTACAAGGACAAAGGTACAAGAGACACGGAGGCTAGACCTCTGTATAACAACCTTGCACATTCCTGGTCCTGACCACAGCACAGAAAAGCTGGAAGGTGCAAACCCTACAGAATAAAGCAAAGCTGCCCAAATGATGTCCTTTGGGTAGAGCGGTTCCCAGCTCTGAGATGCTCAGGGAGGGACTCCTTATGTCAGGCCAGTGATATTTATGGGCTGTAAACTCCCCACCCATATCCCTGGCACCTTGTGGGACAGCTGTGGGCTGGCCTGTGTCAGACCTCCAGTGCAGAAGAAAGCTAGAGTCACTGGGAGCAGATCAGAGCTGGATAGCTGCTTGGAGATTGTCCAGTGGGGCTGGCATCACTTAGAGCTCCCTGGTTTTGGTCATCTTGGTCCTGGCCACCCCAGATTCCCATGGGGAGAATGGTGGCTCAGAGCTGTGTGTGCCCCACAACTGAACTGTCCATGTTCAGGCCTGGAGGAGGGGGCCTTGTATTCATGTGCCCGACAGTTTCTTTTCTGAGAATATCCCACCATGTGATCTCTTATGCAGCACAAAGAGGCACCCCCCCCACTCAAATTAAACTGGACCGTGGTGCCTATAGAACAGGGACAAGATTCCTCCCCGACCATTGTAGGTGACAAACTGAAACCCCAAAGCATGAGAGTGGGTGACAGTCATTGTCTCAGTGCACAGCCTCGAGGGTTAGGAATTGCTGAAAGCAACACAGGTCATTCTGGTCTCCCCATGGCCCAGGGAAGGAGGGAACGAAGAGGGGTAATCATAGAGCCCCAGGAGGCCAGAACAAATTATGGCAGTATGTTTTTGCAGAGCTGGACTCCAAAGAGGCAAACGCTCAGGCAGAGGGCAAGAGGGGAGAGAGACTAAATCCCCCTATTTCTGTCTTTGAAGAAGTGACAGATGAATAGGGCTGCCCAGAGGGTGACAGCTCCATGTTGAGGACACTTTTTGGAGGTCTCTGATACAATAACAAAATAGCTAAAAGGCAGGAAAATCCAGAAGCAGGACGCCTTAAAAGACAAGAAAGATCAACCAGCAATTGAACTAAACCATTTCCTATTTTTAAAATCTCCCAGGCCCCCTTTCCATGCTCCTCCCTGCCCCCATCGCCCTGTCCCAGGATCCCACACCATGCACAGAGACACAGGAGCCACGGGCAACTGCAGTGGATGGGTTTTATTTGACTGTTAGATGCCCAAAGGGTGTTTCCACACACACAGATGTGCCTGGAGTGTATCAGGATCCCTTTGTCCTGTGGGTCCCTTCAGAGAGCTCAGTGGTACTTGGACGACAGTGCGTGGGCTACCACATGGACCAGCTTCTGCCAGGCAGCCTGGCAGGCAGGAGTGAACTCCTGCCCAAAATGGGCAGCCAGGACGATGACGAGGATGTCCCCCAGGAGCTGGAGGGGAGAAGGAAGAAAAACACACCCCATGTTAGCCTGGCTCTGCACTACCACGACTCTCTGGTCAGATGCTCACATTAAGTTAGGGCTGGTGCCCAGTTACCAGGGGGAGAAGGGAGAGAGATTGCGAGATCCAAGGATGCACGTGGAGATGATAGATAGATAGATAGATAGATAGATAGATAGATAGATAGATAGATAGATAGATAGATTCTTCCCCACCCCAGTTGAGGCCAGGTTAGCACAAAACCTATAATCCACAGGAGAATGTCACTCCGACTCCAAATGGTTTTCTCCTCCCTTTCCTTGGCTCACCCCTCTTTCCTCTCTCACAAATCCTCCCCCCTTCTTGCTCCCCCACACTTCTTGTCATTTCCCTTGCTTCCACCCCACCCCAGCACCCTCTGCTCCCCTGACAGCTCAATCACCCCTTGCCCATCTGTCGCTGGCTGTAAGACTACCCCGATGCCCTTGATGCTTTTGTATTTCTGACTCCATTATAGCTTTGACTTATGCCACCTTCACTCTGATTCTGACCCAGGATTTTCTTGCACTGTCCCTTAGCACCTCCCTCCTGTGCCTGGCGTGAGCCCTCTGCCCAAAGGGGGCTGTGCACACAGCACTGTGGGGCCGGGAGCATGGTGCGGTAGCAGCGCTTTCACTCTCTGAACATCCCGTTCAGACCCCATCAAAGGATCTGCTTCACACATCTCACAGATCCCTTGCACCAGTTTCCCCCAGCCACCTCTTTTGGACAAAAGTGATTTGACACTCCCCCACTACACCCCCCCTTCAGAGCATGCCACCCCATTCCTGCATCCCTCCTGACTCCCGATCCAATTCACGGGCAGTGTTGGAGGTGTCCACCTGCTCCACCAGATCCTGGAGGTTTCAGAATTTCCCCTGAGCCCTCTCCAGTGACCACCGTTTGTCCAAAGCTGGCATCTGTAATTCGATTATGTCACTATCTCTTTGTCACCTATGGCCTGGTGCACCTCTGAGTGCTTTGAACAGGTAGCCTTCTCCATCCGCCAAAGGGAAAGCCACCCCTTGCCCCTGGCCTGGGCTGGGGGATGGAAGAGGAGTGGATAGAAAGGGGAACCTGGGGACCCGACTCACCCTGAAGTTCTCCGGATCCACGTGCAGTTTATCACAATGCAGCTCACTCAGCTTGGCGTAGGTGGCCTTGATGTTGTCCAGGTTCTTCACGGCTTCCCCGAAGGAGGTCAGCACCTTCTTGCCGTGGGCACGCACCTTGGGGTTTCCGAGGATGGCAGTGGCGCTCGAGAGGTTCCCGAAGGAAGAGAAAAACCTCTGAGTCCAGGGGTAGACTATCAGCAGCCTGGGGAGAGGGAGACAAGAGCAGAAACAGGCACACAATTACTGCCTTGTCAAGGAGACACCCGGGTGGGTACCAAGGGGCTAGGCCTACCTGGCCAGGGCTTCACCACCACATTCGGCCACATCGACCTTGCCCCACACGCTGGTGATGAACTGCTTCTCTTCCGCTGTCCAGTGCACCATGGTGAGGAGCGAGGGGTCGTTGGCAGTGACGGCTGAAGAGAAAACCGGTATTGAGCAGCTGACCCCTGGCAGGACCTTTATGCTGGACTTCAGCCCCTCCCCTGCTTGGGGGGGACCTGACCATTGGTCAGTCCCAGGGTGGGGTCTGCATTGGCTGGGGAGAGGCCTCTCACTGCCCCCGTCAGCCTGTGCCGGAGCAGGGGGCCCAGGGCTCGCTGCACGGACAGGCTGAACTCACCCTGCAGTGTGAACTCCCTGCCCCATGCAGCTGGCACGTCCGCCCTCCCACGCCTTAGACCCTGCGCTCAGAGGGGCTTTCACGGTGGACTTTTCATCCAAGCCCCTTCAGCTTGGTCAGGACCTGTGATCTGGAGGTGAAATCTCCCAACTCAAAGCCCATCAGAGTTCGCCTGCTTTTACTTAAGTGCTTCTTAGGCCCCGAGCTGTACAGGGCTGAATCTCCAGGTGGTGGGCACCTTACGTTCCTATTTACTGCACTGGGGTTACCCAATGGGGCGTATTTGACCAGCTGGGCTGGAGGTTTTCTATGGATTTGACAGTTGCCAGAAAAAAAGAAAATTCATTTGCCAGATTTTTCTGTGGGTGTAAAAGTTGGCATTATTGTCACAATTCTCTGCGATATCCAAGATTAAGTGTGCCTGCATCCAGCTAAGGATGCTGCTGGGTTCCCACTTCCACAGATGACATGATAACAGATCAAAACGGTTGGAAACACAGCAGCTGTCTGTCCAGCCACTCGCAAGTGTCCCACACACGTGCATATGAGTGAGGACTTGACTCACGCAAGCGTGAGGAGACGTGCGAGGCATATTAAATAATGGGAGATGAGGGCAAAGGTGCGAATGATCCTTCTACATCCCTGGAAAAGGCAGCTGGCGTTAGAAAGTGCACATTCCCTGACAATGAAACAGATTAGTGAAGACAAATGGGCTGATGTTTCTGTAAATTCTCCATCTTCAAGTGACTCGCAAAGTGGGATTTTCTCCAACAGAAGCTCATGTGATAAATAAATTTGTTAGTCTTTAAAAGTGCCACTGCACTCCTTGTTTGTTGTGCTGTTGTTGTTGGTCTCAGCTAGATGTGTTCTCCTCCCAGATCATGGCTATTGAACGGGAGTTGTAGATTTGTCTTGTGGGGGTGATGGGGTTGTGACAGACTCTGGGGTGCAATGTTCCCTCTAATTTTTTGAAGGCTGTGTGCACAAAAAATTTCATTTGTGCAAATTTTTGGAACCAGTGTCCAAATTTGTGCGCACCCCAGTGCATGTGGTCAAACTTGTGAGCACAGTGAAGCATGTACGTATGATCCAAATAATATCTACATTTGATTTGGTATAGTGATGCAAATGATTTTATAAATTACAAAACATTATTTGAAACATGCTACTTGAAATCACCTTCTTAAAGTAGCATAAAAATATTAGCACTTGAATTTTTTTGTGTGCACTTTATTTTGTTGTGTGCATGGGGTTTCACAGCCTGCGTGCATGCGCACACGCACACAGCTTAGAGGGAACGTAGCTGGGGGATAGCAGGGTTTTTGCATTTCAGAGTGGTAACCCTTAGCTCAGCTCCCTTGAAAAGTGTAGCAGGTGAAATACAGATAGACTAAAATCATAGGGTTGGAAGGGACCTCATGAGATCATCTAGTCTAACCTCTTGGGGTTTGAACCCAGGATCTTCTGCATGTAAAGCAGATGTGCCAGCCAAGATCTGGGGGCCTGACCTCAGGCCCCCAGTTTTGAGCACATTAGCTCAACAGCCCTGCTTCTCTGGCGGTTTCAATCAGCAGAGAAGCACTGAGTAGAGCCAAGCTGCCCCAATTTACACTCATTAAGGATATGGCCCTGCGTGCATTAGGCTGAATCCCAAGGGAAGCAGCAGCAATGGGGTGTTTGGAGGCGCACCAGGACACTGCTGCCAGGGACCTTAATGCAGGCATCCTGGGGTTAATTTTATGCAATATGAACAATGCAGACCGAGATGTCTCAGCCCCACTGGCCCTCAGCCAGGGTAAATGGGCTGTCGAGAAGTCAGTGGCAGAGCACCCAGTCACACAGCTGAGGATCTGGCCATTGACACAGTCTCCAGACCAGGGTTTGACTCTCTGTGGCCTGGCACCGGGTGTTGAGAGAAGACGGGACGGGGTGGGGCGGGATGGGGGGAGTTACACACTCCAAACAGAGCAGCACAACCCCATTTCCCAGCTGCTGGGCATGGGTGCAAACGGCTGCCCAAGGGTGGAGACCATCAAGACCTGGGACTCTCAGTGGTTTCACATATTTTTAGGGCCAAATCAAGGGGTGTCTTGCCTGACCAAGGGGAGAGCAAATTTCAGGGGGGATTCTGCTTTCAGTTACTTCAGCTCACCCAGACTGACTCCACACGTGTCTGCAGTCTTGGGGGTTCATCCCACATAACTGAGTGCAGACCAGGAACTCCAGTGAAGATCCTTTCCCCCAAGTAATTTGGGGACTGCATTTAAAAGCAGTGAGTCAGCCCCACAGGTAGAACAAATCAAGCTAGCTGCACTGAGTTCAGCAGACTGCAGCGACTGAAGCCAGCTGAGACCGGCCCCAGTTTCAGCTGAATTACTTTATTGTGTCAGACTTAAACTCCTGAGGAGCAGGCTCCAAGA